>JAADXE010000696.1:0-17756 GCA_023337545.1 Pythium coloratum | reverse complement strand
TCTCCTTCACCTCTACACCGAGACGCGACGCCTCGCGGATCAACTCGGAGTCGTCCGCTGGACGCATCACGTGCGAGCCTTCAACAAGATGGCAGACTCGCTCGCCAACTACGCCATGGATACGCGCACGAGCTCCCAGACTCTGCATCCTACGGCACGCCCAGGCCACTCCGACATCCGTGCACGCCTGAGCAACGACCTCCATCCATGGCTTCCCGACTTCATCGGTCGCCATGTTGAGTAGTCTCCTTTGTCTTTATACTTCGGTACTCTCTAGCTATTAGGTACATTAATTGCGCCAAATGGACTCCATCTTCATCATCATCGATATGATAACCTTTGATAATACATATATCAGCCGAATGTCTCCCACAGTCTCTCTTTACGTGGTTGCGGTGCTCGGAGACATGCCTGCGCTCTTGGTTTGCATGGCAAGCTCTCCCTAATAAACCCGATCACCAGCCGCTTGGACGCCATCCGGCATCAGTTCCTTACGTTATGACTGGGTCGCTGGCAGCCTCTGGCCCAGCGGCGCCGTCGCCGCGCCACGGCAGAAAGCTGGAGAAGCTCGAGTCGCTCGCCATGCTGGACCAGGCGTTTGAGCTCGACCACGTTCCGTCGTCTTCGACAGCCATCACCATCAAGTCGCGTGCAAGAGGCTACGCCTCCTCTCTAGTACTTAGCCTATCAATGCAGCGCGGCCGCGTCGTGGGCGTCACTGCGTTTGTGATGGTGGTCATCGTGGCGCTCACACTGGTGTTCCACCAGGGCGTGCAACTCGACAAGATCGATGCGAAAACTCATACTGAAGTCCAGAAGTCGCAGCTGCTGGACGACTACAACTCGTACTCTGGTAACATCGCGTCCGTGTTCGGCAAGCCCGTCGAGATCTTCGTGACCATGGCCGTACAGCTTGTCGTGCTGCTTGTCGTTGGTGCCTCCTCGGTGAGCAGGTCAGCCGAGCCACGCCAAGGCTGGGGCGGCTTTGCTGGCCTCGTCATGGTGCCGCTTCTTCTCAGTATCGTTGTCGGGTACATGGTGAACAACGACTTCAACGCCGTCAACGTCCAGCTCCGTGCGCTGGAGATCGAGCCCGTGATCTTCAATGGAGATCTGTCTGTGGCTGTCCGTAATGCCTCGAGTCTCACATCCAACGTGACTTCTGACGTGTCGGAAGAGACCAAGGGCAACCCCATCACCAACACGCTCCTAAGGAACCTTGTCTTGCCGCGTGAACCCAAGGCCAAGACCCAGTGTAACTGGGCTTACAACCAACCCACCAAGCTTTCGCGGCTGTGCCTGACATCGTCCTCGAGTACGGATTCGCCCAGCGCGACTGGCACAGCGACCTGCTTCAGCACGCGATCGAGCCCACCAGCCATCTGAGCATCGTGGTGAATGCGACGAGCAAACCCAAGACGACTCCACAAGCGAGCAACTTGCCCATGGACGCATCACGAGCCGCCAACTTGTCCCTGTACGCCATGTTCTTCACACCAAAATATTTGCCCTGGGGGCTCTCTACTCAGTTCGCCAACATCACCGACATGACCCGCCGCTACCCGATGACAGCCTCGTCACCAGACCAATACGTGAACACCGCTGAGCTCGCTGGCTTGCTGCCGTCTACTGAAGCTGATGAAACGGCGCAGCGCGAGTGGTTCATACAGGAAAGCGTGTCTGCGGTCTCTCGCCAGTTCAGCACGTCGAGAAACACCTCGCAGTCGGATATCATCATGAACTTCACACACGTCGCCATCTCGCCGTCCATCAGCTTCGACTCGATGACGCTGACGGCCGAGATGGATCCAAGTCTGTTCGATGGCGTGACTCTTGCTAACAAGACGCGGTACACGACGCTTGACCAGCTCTACGAGTGCAGCGTGTGGCCTGCGAGATTCATGATCAAGAAGCCGGTATACACGATGGATTCCTCGCTCTTTGACACCCCTGTTCAGATCCAGTCTGTGGCGATGTGTCTCGTAGACGACGGCACGGAGACGCTCGTGTCCAAGCTGTCGAGTTCCGTAAACGCGTTTCCAGACTCGTTCCAGTGTTCTAAGGCTTCGAACCGCTCGATGCTCATCTTTAGCATCGCCAAGTACGTTGAGGCCGACGCGTTACTGCAGAACTTGACGTGGAACGCGACAACCGAGTCGTTGCAAGTTGATGCCAAGTCGGCTGTGGCTGTGAATCTGCGCAAGTTCTACACGCTCACTATCGCTCGACTTGGCTGGGAGCTGCAGGATCTGTCCTCCGACTTCAATGCCAAGTGTGGCTCCGATGTCTCGTCCTGCCTGGGTCTCCATCTTTCTCTAGAAGCTTCTGCCTCGTCCGACAGCTCGCAGCCTCAGCAGCGTAAGCTTGTTGTCGGCCAGGATTCGCTGCCACTCAACCAGCTTCCATTGCCGAATCGTATCGTCGATATCAAGCCACAACTGCTGCCGCTGGTGAAGCTCCACGAGACCCAGCGGTTCCTCGTGCAAGCAAGTGCGCTCTACGACACTGTCGCTGGCGATGTACTGCTTCCTTCCAATGTCGGTCGCATCGTGTGGGGCCCCGTCGTGTCAGCAGCTCAGAACAACTTGGATGACTGCGATGCACTCGTGGAGGAACGAATGGGTCTTGTGCTCAACAACCACTTGTACATGCAGACGTCGCTCCAGCAAATGTACACGGCCGCGACGTTCCTCCTCTTCCAGAATGCTGCTGTCAAAGTCGTGGTCTCACTTAATCAAGGTCGACAGTCACTGGATTTCGACGGTAACGTCGAGCAGCTCGCGGTGTGGGTCTCGATCCCCAAGCTCAATACGTGGCTCACACTCGGAGGCTGCATCCTGCTGGTCGTGAGTCTCGTGGTCGGTGTGGCGTGGACCACGAGAGCTGGTGGATCACTGGAGCAACTCACGGAGCCGCAGATGATCGCGCGGGCCATGATGGACGAGATCCGCTTCCCGCCGTTGTTCCTCCACCGCCGCGTGCTCCACGGCAACGAGCTGACTGGCCAGATCCCTCGTCCTGTGGACGGATTCGAGGTCGAGTCACTGACGCTTCACAACCGCCATGATAGAGAAGGCTGCGACTGCCACTTGACCGCCTCCTCATGAGCTCTTCGATTGACAATCAATTCTTTGAAGTGAAAATGAAGTTTAGAATCAAACTATTCTTGTCGATTATATCGCCGTCGTCGTCCCCAATCCGAGTCGACACGCTTGATTTTGTCGGCTATCACGATGAAAGCTGCATTGGCTGCGGCAGCTGTGCCTCCTCAACGTCGCGGCGCAATAAAAGGCAGCAACGCGCTGCACTGGACGGAGACTCTGGACGCCGAGCACGCCACAACGAGGCTCGGGGCTCGGTTTCACCTCCGCAAGCTCTTTTTCAGAGACAGCGTCGACGAATTTTCACAGAGCGAGCTGGAATTCATCGTCCAGTATCTCGTAAATGAGACCACGATCGCAGAGCAGCCATGGTGGGCCGCACTCACGCACTTCGAGCGGCTCGAGATAGTGAATTCGCTTGAGCTCGTCCACATGCCGCGTGGCGAGGACCAGACGCTGTGGTTTTCGTCCAAAGACACGGCAAAAGACTGTATTTTATTGTATGGCACAGCGGAAGCCAAGCCCATGGACCGCAACCTCGCGCCAGTGCTCAAGTTCACGGAAGGCTCGGTCGTGGGCAACATGCGGCTCTCGACTTCGCTGCAAACTTCTGACGCCGTCAGCAACAGCCAAGTCTCATCGACAGCAGCAGCAAATGTATGGTCGGACGTGACTGTCAGTGCCAGCGCTTCTGCTGAGACCTGGCGTCGAGTGAAGCGTGAGCAGGCCTTCCGCAACGGGCTCCATCACTACAACAAGCTCTTGATCGTCGGACCAGCAGACTACTTCATGCTCACGTCGGCCACGATCCTTGCAACGACCTCAAAAGCCGCTGACCGTCAGCAGCGACAGCTTCTACTGCGGACGTTTGGACTTGAACGGTTCGTCGGTGTGATCCGCAAGAAGACTTTCGAGTGCGGCGCGATACTGGCTCACGAAGATGAGACCTTGCGATCGCTGTACTTTATCATCGAAGGCGAGTGTCGCGCGAGTGTCCGTGTGGACGATCTGGTCGACGTGGACCCATTTGCAGAGAAAAAAGTGGCCAATAGCGCGGCTACTGCGATGCTTCTAGGCTACAACCCAGAGCCATCCAAGTCGCCACGCAAGCTCACACAGCTGCCCATAGCATCACTCGGTCCGCGGTCGTTGGTTGGCGTCGTGTCCGTGCTGCTGGGGCTTCGTGAACCGGCAACGATCCAGGCTGTCACGGTGGTTACAGTGCTCGCGCTGGCAGAGGAGGACTACATCAAGGAGGTTGGAGACCTGAGGGATCCAGTGGTGGCCGCTCCGATCGAAAGTGGGGGCTTTCTATGGAGTGGATACTATTGGTGTATTTGAGCCTGACTGTACTGTGCCTCCAGATATGAAAAGCGTCGCAGTGGAGACCATGAGCTTCGTTCTCGAACGAGTCAAAGCCGAGTCAGCGTACCACGAGTGCGACCAGACGAAGAAAATCCAAAGCCTCGAACAGAGAATCGCCTCCAAGGCGCCAGGTAGGATATTTGCTGGTCTTTCGGTGCATGAAGACTCATCCTGTACTAATTCCTGTGTTTTCTGGCTAAGAAATACGGCGAACAACTACAGAAACGAACTCGTTTGCCAAGCCTGCACAGTATCAGTGCCTGCCACAGGCTCGCAAGACACCGACAGATACACGGCGGCCATCACAGTACCGAATCCCTCCGTCAAGCACACAAGTAGCTGGGAAGATCCCATCCATCGTTCAGAAGTACGTCTCCACGGTCGCAGCATCACGAAGCCCACGCGGGTCCGAGTCCGGAAGCCCGTTGGCTCCTGTGATCCTGAACAAGCGATCTCAAAAGTACACGGATGTGTTAGGGGACGACAAGCACTCGTGGGTTACACGAGAGCAACGCAAGGCCGCGATGGCACTGAACGGGTTACACTCGCCACTTGCCTCCAAGTCACTCGGTCAGCTCCAACGCAACGTTGTCGCCTGCAACCGAGACGAAGACGACGGAGAAGCGTACGGAGTTATAGACACTAGCTCTTATACTAGCGGATACGAGGGCAGAGCAGACGAGCGAAGGCAGCAGCAGGTTACGACCGCCGATGACCAACTCTTCCTGTTTCCCACCATGACGCGACAACGCCAGTTCCACGCTCGGTGAGTTCCCCCCTCAATCCAGTAGCTCCTGATTAGTAGGAGGTGGTCTGACTGATTGGTGGTTGTGATATCGTTGCTGTATTGCTTGTAGGAGCCTGCCGTTGCTGCCGAAGTATCGAGGCTTGGAGTTGAATCCGCGATAACGTTAACACGCAATTTCATTTTCGTTTCCTCCAACTGATCTGTAGCCATCTTCGAAATGGCTACAGAAAAATACTGGGTGTAAAATTACGGATGCAATGTCACTCAACTGAAGCAGCACGACTTAGATAGGGCTAGGCCTACTTCCAAATTTTGCCCCTGAGTTGCGTGTTTAGGCCAATCATGTGTTTCCACGCAACGTTAGGAACACGATAAACCAGACTTGATGCTGTTTGAATAATCTATATTTTGAGAAATTTCGACCCAGGTTTCGACGATTTGGAGTCTTTTCTCACTGAGATACTTTATATTTGCTGCTGCTACAGGTTCATGTGTTCGTAACCGTGCTTGCGTCTGCACTGAGGCGTATTACCCCTATTCGCGCAGTCAGTCCGCTCCTCTCCCCTCCGCTCCTCTCTCCTTCGAGTCTCCTCTGTCTTCGTTGTGCCCGCGGCAACTTCGCCACAAAGCTTCACAGTCACACAGAGGAGACCCGAGCGACGAATATGGCGATGGATTCGACGACCGTGATGGAGATAGAGGTTGCTACGACGACCGTCGTGGAGGATATCACGACCACCAAGCACAGCGGCAGCTACACCACCAGCTACAGCAGCACCAACGGCGTCAGCGCCTCGCAAAACGGATCGGCAACGGCATCCTCCTCTGTTAAGACAACCCATGATGGTGTGGTGCTCATTGCTGCCTCGAATGCCGCGCTGTACCCAGAGGTGGCGCGTGTGATGCTGATGACTGTGGCGTCCAGTGGCGGACTGGTGAGCGCGCCTCATGACGCGTGGTACCCTGACGTGAAGCGCGTGATGCAGAAGGTTACTCCTGCGGTCAGCAGACTCGTGAGTCCCAAGCATGCCGCGTGGTATCCTGACGTGAAGCGAGTGATGCAGAAGACGGCGAAGCTCCCACAGCAGCAGGCGAAGGTTACGAAGCCTGTCGTTGAACCGAAGGAGACCACGCTGGAGGTTACGGTGGAAGAGGTTACGGTGGACGTGGAGACTGTGACGCAGACGGAAGGAAAGGAGACACAGCAGAACGCTGTAGCGACTGTCGTTGAGATCAAGGAGGAGACGCTGGAGGTCGCTGTGGAGGTGGAGCAAGTGATCCAGAAGGCGTCCCCCGTAGCCGGTGGACTGGTGAGCGCACCGCACGATGCGTGGTACCCAGACGTGAAGCGAGTGATGCAGAAGGCGTCTCCTGTGACCAGCAGACTCGTGAGTGGTCCACGCGACGCGTGGTACCCTGACGTGAAGCGTTTGATGCAGAAGGTTACGCACCACACGACTACGAAGGCTACAACTGAGACCAAGGAGAAGACGCTGGAAGTCACTGTGACCGTGGACATCTCGCTGGGTCTCAGCAAGCCAGCGGACAAGACAACGCCGCCTCAGAAGAAGAAATGGGGAAGCTTCTTGCCCAAGGTTCCTGCGATTCTGCTGCCCAGGAAGGATTCTTCGTCGGCGATCGCGGCGGCCTCCTCCAGCACCCACAGCAGCCAGACGAGCGAGAAGAAGTCGAACGGCAGCGACCACGCACACACGCACGACGACGACGACGACGAGCACACGGACGAAGTACGAGAACTGAGTGACGCCCACCAAGCGGAGAAGCCAGCCCCTGTGCCACTGGCATCGCGACTGCGCGGCCTCTCGATCGAACAGAACGCGTTTGCCAGCTCCATCGTGCGAAAGTTCAGCACGCTGCGGTCTCAGTCGCAGTCGTCCAACGACAGTCCGCGCAACTCGATCGACGGCGTGCCGCCCACGGAAAAGCGCCGCTCGCTGACTGGTGCTTTGTCGCTGGGAGGCCACAATAACCACCCCGTGTCCCCACACGGCGACGTGAACGCCAAGGCTCGTCGTGGCGCGTGTGTGGCGACCAAGTTTGGCACAGGCACGGTGCTGGACATCCGTACCGATGACGGCTTCTACATCGTGCAGCTCGTGCCCAAGAGCATCGCGTACTTGCGTGAGGATATGATCGTGCGCGAGATCAAGTCGGTCGTCGGTGAGCGTGTGAAGACCCGCTGGGGACTCGCGACGGTCGAGCAGTACTACGTCGAAGAGGACATGTACAGCATCGCGCTGGACTGGCGCTGGGACGATGACCACGTGTGGCGCATGAAGGCGACTACCAAGAAGTTTGAGAAGATCCCGCGCAGCATGTCGATCGTGCAAAACACCAAGAACAAGATCTTTGAAGGCTACTCGACTATCCGCGAGAGCGCGAGCTTTGGGTACGCGAACGTCGCGGCCAAGATCAACACGACGGCGTCCACGTACAAGGCGCAGGCGGCGACGCGTCCGTCGGCCATGTCCACTGCCGTCGCGCCTCCCCAGTCCCACCATCTCCACTCGCATGGAGAAAACCTGGGCAAGGCGCTCACGCCGTACGGTATCGGTACGGTCGTGGAGGTCCGCCCCGACCAGTTCTTCGTGGTCAAGATCAAGCACGGCGCCACGGCGTACTTGCACGCCGACTCGGTCAAGCTGCTTCACCGCCGTACGCACTTCTCAGCGGGTGAACGAGTGAAGACGCCGTACGGAACCGGTGAAGTGGCTCGCTACCGCGACGAGGACGAGGTATACGAGATCAAGCTCGACTTGGCCATGTCGCTGGGCTCGCTGCCGCCTATGCTGTACATCAGCGATGTCCACGCTGAGACCATGCTGCTGCCCGCGAGTGCCAACGGCACGAACACTACGCGCCTGTCTTCGATCTTCACGATGACGCGCAACTCGATGTACTCGGCCTCTGCGACCGTGAAGGCCTCCGCGTCTGGAGGTCTCAACACGCTCTCAAACGTCAAGTCGAAGGTCTCCACCATGGCTGCCATCAAGATGACGTAAGTACTGACTGCAGTTGAGGGATTGGAGATGTGTGTGAGCTAACAAACACGTGTGCTCTGCAGTAAGGTCAAGTTTCAGAAGGGTGAACGTGTGATCACGAGCTTCGGCTCGGGTTTCGTGTCGGACTGCCGACCGCTGGAACGCATCTACGAAGTCCAGTTGCGTCGTCTCAAGTTCCGCGGCTACTTCCACGAATCGGCGCTCACGGCGTTCCCGTACGAACGCGTCACGCACTTCATCGTGGACGGCAAGACCATCCCGGCGCCTGAGATGCCCAAGAGTATGCCCGAGCACAAGCGTCGCAACATCATCAACACGGCGATTCGTCAGGCGCGTGAGGGGCGGTAAGCGCGACGTGATGTGCGTGCGCGACTCAAGTCGTTGGAGATGGAATAATGGATTGATGATAGTGATAGTGGATTAGTGTGAACCTCTCGCCTGTAAATACTGACTTGAGCCTTCTACTCGAGCAGACTTCATGCGTGGTGCGATGCTCACGATAGCAGCCGATGCTGCTCCTTGATGATCTCGTTCTGCCTCGTGCTAATGCCGATGTACCGTGTGAACGGAACGTTCTCGTCTGTGATGCCTGCAGTCGAGTCAACATCCTCAGCCACTGAGTACTCGTCGATTCTACAGCGGCCTCAGCTACAACCACGACGTACCTTTCTGTCGATTGCCGTTCGGACACGAGAAGATCTTGAGCGACGGCTTCGCGCCACCCGATCCCCCAGCTCCTCCACTGGCTCCGCCCATCGTCACGGCTCCTCCTGGCTGCCCTTGGTGCTTGCGCATGCGCACAGCGTCGCGATACTGCCGTCTCCAGAAGAGCTCATCGTCTTCCTTGGACTGGTAGGAGGACTCCTGGTCGAAGCGTTCATGCTTTGGGAGCTCCCTGTTGCTGGAACCCGACGACACAGACGTCGCTGAGGACGATGACATGATAATGGATGGAGTCAGGTGCACGGGGGAGGTGGACGTCATGCCGTACGGGAAACTACCTCCGCTGAACGAAGAGGTACGAGAGGACGACGTCTGGATGTGGAGCCCTCCGCCGCGGGAGCTGCTCATACGAGTATCACCCGTGCCGCCGCCGAACTGAAGCTCGCGTATCATGGCTTCGGCTCGTTCCAGACGGAGTTTGTAGTCGTTCCGTTCATGGAGAGCTTCCGTCAGCACCGTATCTTTGACCGACACGATCTGCTCACACCACAGCTCTTCACGTCAGCGTCTCGTCGCCAATTCCTACTCATCGTGAGGCATACAACACACCTGTTTGAGTTCGTGGACGTCGGCTTCGTGGCCGCATCCGCAACCGTCATAGTTACTCGAACGCAGTTTGGCCATGGCGTTGGAGACGATGCCGCCAGAGACTGTCGTCCCTACCTTCGACGGCGACTGACGGTTCGGATGCAGCCTCGGATCCTGTTCGCTGTACTCCTGCAGCTTCTTGTATGCGTCCAGCAGCTCGCGCTGTAAGTTCTCGAAGTCACGTGTGAGAATCTCGATCGTCGCCGACATCTCCAGCACTTGGCGGTGGGCTTCCGCGGTGTCTTCATGGATGTACAAGCCGCCTTCCTGCTCTTCCTCCTGGTCCTCCTCCACCACCAGCTCCTCTCGCTGTCCTCGCATCGATATGCTACTGCTTCTCATCGTTACGGGGGGTTATGCAAGTCATTTGCCTTCCCTGGAGTGTAGCCACTTGAGTGGACCCAAAATAGATCCAGCTCTTCCAAGTGGTACATCGTACCATGAATATGGTACACTTGAAGACTGTCTTGGTCCGACTCGATGAGGTTACGTTGTACCCCTGCTCCAGAGTGTCACCCCCTTCAGAAATTGCCCGCCACGTACCGTAACTCTAGCGGTCACGCAGGAGGCGAACACGGGCACGATAATGGGCTCACGAGATGCGAGTATGAAGCCTGTGTGGCGGCGCATGACGCTGCTGTTTGCTGTTGCGGTAATGGCGCTGGTGTCCGTGCCCTCTGGCGTAACTGGCGCTACGGCGGTGTCGCCTGTGGCGTCCAAGTTCCACGTGAACGTCCAGGTCTTCTTCCGCGCCTTCTGGTACCGTACCAGCTCGCTCATGAGGAGCTACGCTCGTTGCTGATGGAGTTATTTGATTGATGGAACAGCCCGGCGTGTCAGTGGTTCGTTGGTGATCCGCTGCTGGAGTTGATCCGCCAAGACGAGTACGTGGTGGTCGTTGCATCAGAGGTTCGCGATTTGATTGATTGATTGACTGACTCATTGATTGATGAACTTCTCTAGGTTCCGCAACATCATCGACCTCAAGTGCGTGCTGGCGACTGATGTAGTTCTTCTGCTGCGTTGATACTGATGTTGTGTGTGCTGCAGTGTGTACCCGGCTGCCGGAATGATTGAGAAGAACGGTGTGTTCGACTGCGAGGGTGGTGATCTGGAGTGTGAAGGCCACCAGTGGGAGGTCTGCATCATTGACATGGATCGCACGGACGTCGTCAAATACGTCGGCAACCTTGCGGTAAGTGATCCTCTCGTTTGATGTTACGGCTACTCGTTTGATTGTACTGATGATATGATTGATGTTCATCTAGTGTATCGAGGGCGATGAGTCTGGAGAAGTCGGTGAGTGGGAGACCAAAGTCGGCAACTGCTTCACCAAGGAGCAGCGTGAAGTCCTGCAGGAATGCTACGACAAGCGCAGCCAGAATATTCTGCGCGGCATGATGAAGGCGAAGAACTTCGAGCGCGTCGAGTGGATGCCATACGTAAGTCATGTGGTGATTGATTCTCGCATCCATCAATCAGTCCACTGATACTGATATCTCTCCGCGTTTGATTGATCTACTAGACGCTCGTTGAAGATGTGGTGCTTGGTACGCCGTCCCAGGGCGTGGGTCTCTTGGAGATGCAGATGCAGATCTGTAAGACGTACAAGGGACCGAAGCGCCACTACCCAGACACGTGCGAGCAGCTTGTCGGTCCTCAGAAGGAGTTCGCGCCTGACGAGCCTGACGTGACGGCTGCCGTGGTCGCGACTACCGTTGCTCCAGTGAACAACGGCGTCACGCCGAAGCCCCTGGAGCCAGTCAAGGTGGAAGGCGAGGCCAACGATGATGCCGAGGAGGAGGAAGAGGTGGATATGCCGATGAAGGGCGACAGCGAAGACGCCAAGGAGCTGGCCAACAAGGTCCGCATCGAAGTCTTCTGGCGAGCCTTCTGGTACGCTTGCATGTGGTTTGATTTATGCGTTGAGCGCGGGCTGATTGATTGATGTTCGTGGTTTGATTGGCTAGTCCTGGCTGCATGGCATTCATCTCGAAGCCGCTTCTCAAGCTGCTACGTAACGAAGAATTCCGCAAGATCGTCGACTTCCGTCCAGTGCCAGCAGCCGGTACGACCGTGGACGCCAAGGGCAACTTTGTGTGCACGCAGGGCATGGTCGAGTGCAAGGGCCACCGCTGGCTCAGCTGTGCCATCGAGGAGTTCCCCAAGCTCGAAGAGCTCATCGAGGCCCTGGCGGTAAGCCGTTCTCTTGTCTATAGCGTAGTGTTGTCTTGCGGTTGATTGATGCTCATATCTGTGTGTGGCTTGTTTCAGTGTCTTGAGAGCAAGGACAACAAGGGCTCGCGATGGAGCGTCGTGATCGGCAAGTGTTTCCCAGCGGAGACTCAGAAGAAAATGAAGAGCTGCTTCGACAACAAGAGCAAGACGCTGCTCACCAAGCACGTGGAGCAGGTCGCCAAGGTCGACATCCAGTGGGTGCCGTTCGTGCTGCTCAACTCGGTTGTGCTGGGTGACGCTCGCCACGGCATCGGCTACAAGCAGCTACAGGACGAAGTGTGCCGTGCGTACAAGGGACGCGAGGATCTGCGTCCGGCGGCGTGTCAGCCCAAGCGACTGCGTCAGGACAACGCACAGGAAAACGCCAAGGATACCGAAGCTCCGATGATCAAGCCGTGCCCGCCCAAGAAGGAAGGTGACGCCAAGAAGGCTGCGCTCGCTGCGGCGGCCATGGCCATGGACAAGGACGTTCCAGGCGCGGCGTTCAAGCGTCCTGACGGCATCGACGCCGACGCCGACGCCAAGGAAGCCCGTGAGCTGGCTGGCGAAGGGGGCGCCGCTGCGACGGCCACCAAGGGCGCACGCTTCAGCATGAGCTCGCTGCTGTTCCCGCTGGGCTGCTTCGCGATCCTTTTCGTGCTCGCTCGCCGATTCACGGGAGACCACAAGAAGTATGCGTAAATGCACAGGTGTAGCTATACGTACTACCGTACGTAGAACTCCAGGTCGACCTCAAGTAGTAGAGCTTTGTTGTGAGTGAATGGATGATGATGCCCACAAAATGACAAAATAGGAAAACGTAAAACGGATCGCCCTTTTCAGTTGGTCGTTCACTCATCGTGGGCTGCTCCTCTTCATCTCATGGGACCCTCACAGCCCCTCATCTTCGTCGTCCGAGTTCACGGTCTTGGCCTTGGCCTTGGCCGCCTTGGACATGATCGCGTCCTTGGATGGCGACATCTCGATCTCCACTTCGTCGGCGCCCACGTCGTCGTCCGAGCCGAACGTGATGTCGCCCGACGCGAAATCGTCGTCGTCGTCGTCATCCGAGTTCGTCGCGTACGGCGACGGCGCCATCTCAATACCGCCAGCGGCGTCCTTCTCGTGCATGGGTAGCTGCATGGAGAACGCGAACTGCGACGAGTTCTTGGTCGGCCGCCAGATCAGACACATGGCCGCCGACACGATGAAGTTGAGCACCGGCCATGCCACGAGCGTCATCCACTCCCACTCGACGTCCCAGTCGAACACGCCGACGCGGCCGAGCACGGCCACGAGCGTGAGGCCCGTGAAGAACACGACGAAGCCCGCGAGCGACCACGCCAGCGACTTGTACATGCCAAGCTTGGCCGACTGCTTCATCTCGTCGAGCTCCTTGATGATCCGCTCGAGCGAGTAGTGGATCCACATGATGAACGTGAGGTTACACAGCAGCTGCACGAACGACCACGCCGTGGGCTTCTCACGGAACTCAGCGCCGCTCGACGTGCCGCGCGTGATCTCGTCAGCGACGCCCGAGACAAAATACGCAAGCGAGAGGACTGTGACCAGTGCGACCTCACCACGACGCAAGTGGTCGCGCACGATGCCGTAGCCAAGACACACGACGACCAGCAGCAGACGCGCGAACGTACGCATGAGCGTCTACACAACCACAACGAGGGTCAGTTAGAGGCGACCATGGGTAGAAACATAGGTAGAAATGGAAGCCTACGTACGTCGAGAATCACGGCGACGAGGAACGTGGTCGGGTACGGGCAGCACACTGGCTCGCCCGTCTTGTTCATGCGGTAAAACGCGTAAAACCACGTCGACGAGGCCGCTAAAATCCATCCAAAAGCCCACGAAATCAGCATCTACTCGCGTAAATCTCACTAATCAATGAATGAAATGCACCTGTGCCCATGAGCAGCACGATGAGGATGCCGTAGTGGAGCGAGATGACCTGCTTGCGGTGTCTGATGAGCAGCGCCGCGAAGAAAACGTCGAACACCAAGTAGCAGATCGACAAAATGCCGCTGAACGGAAGCATTCCGTACAGCACAGCGGGCAGCAGTCCAAACGGGTTGCGGATCTCCATGGTGCCAATGAACGGCAGCACTTCGGCGGCGCCATTGGCGTCGGAACACACAAAGATCTGGGCGTCGGTCCATCCGCTTTCGACGACCTGGTAGTCAACAGCGACGCTCACGGACTCGTTCTTGACGGGAAACACGAAGCGCTGGACGTGGGACATGCTGTGGACCTTGACGGCGGACGTGTCCTGCGTGGAGCACGCCAGCATCTCGACCTTGTCCTCGAGCAGCTCAAAGCTCTCGATCGAGTCGGCGTGGTAGATGAACACCACGAGCCGCCAGTCGTTCATGTCGCGCGTGATGTTGAGCCCGTCGACACGGAGCTTGATGCTCGAGTTGCCTGCGCGTGAGAGGATCGGCCCGCGGTCGCTCGCGAACATCTTCTCGGCGTGCTGGAAAGGCGGGATCCAGAGCTTGGATTGCACGGGGTAGATGGACGCCTGCACGACGCAGCTCACAGCGAGCAGCGCATGGATCGAGAGCGCGAGCAGCGCACGACACGACGGCATAATGGAGGTGGCGGTGGTACGCGTGTATATGGAGCTGGAGACGGAGACGCACGCGGAAGGAACGCTTGGAGCTGGACGACGTTCCTTCGATGGATTGTAGTCTTCCTCCCGTCGCTTCGGTGTGTGACCTGACTGTCGCAACTGACGCTGATCATGGAAAAGGGTCCGGGAGAGGCAATATGGGTGTTATGGATTGGTTAAAATTGAGGTGCAAAGCTGATTCGGCAGGTTTTCATTGGATGATATACTTCGAGTACCTAGAATACGCTGATTCTAGGTGTGGAGTTAAGAACGAGCTACATGTTCTATAAAGAGGATGTGATTGGCCGAAACGAGGTCGAAGCCGAGGAGCTACAGTTGACACGGAGCTCTTCGATGGGCACAAGTGCGACACGACGCCAAAGCGCGACGCGGACGCCTCCTGCGTCTCCGTGCGCTGCTCTCCCTGGAGCTCCGCTAGCTCCCCCCACACATAACCACTAGTGATGACCATGCGCACGAGGATCCACATGCGTGTGCTGTGGCTATGGGCAGCTCTATTCGCGAGCCAGCGGCGCAGCTTCGCGCTGTCGTCGATCCACGAGGTCCACGGCAGCTCCTCCGGCTGCAAGTTCACGGAGCGCATGTTCGCCGACGGCCACGGACCCTTCGGCATGGGCGGCCACTCGACTGTGAGCGTCAACGCCACGATCTCGCCACTGTCGGACCATGAAGTGAGCGACACGATCACACTGCACCGCCTGCGCGACTACTTCCACTTTGGTATCGTCGCAGTGAGCTACACGGACGTCGACAGTTTCGCGGACATTGACGAGCACAACGCGTGCAACCGCAACTTCTCAGATCCAGAGGAAGGCAACGCGCAAGGCGTGTTCCAAGGAGAGTTCTTTGAGGTGAAGATGGAGGACTCGGTCACGATCCAGACGACGTTCCGACCAGCGAACAGCGGACTCCAGATCGTCATGCTCGTCCCGTGCTGGAAGCAGAAGAGCGAGTCGTTTGGGTACCCCGTGAGCTCCACCGAGTACACCGTGTACCCTATGAAAGACCCTTTGTTCTGCATCAACGCCACCATCTCGTTCCGTAACCCGTACGGCTACCTGCCAGCGCTTCTCTACGGTCTCTTCCCTTTCAGGTATAGTACCCCCGCCCACTCATCCGCTTCATTACTAGTACAGAGCCTGACAGGTGACATTGTTTTGTAGTGGCGTGCTCTCGCTTCTCTACGGCTTCGTGGACATTTGCTTCATCGTGCTGATCAACCGGCATCGCAAGCAGGCGCTGCAGATGCAGTACATGCTGCTCGCTGTGCTGCTTCTCGCGACAGGCGAAGCAGTCTCGTGGTTCTTCACCTACAAGGTGCTCAACACAACTGGCCAGCGCGTGTGCTGTCCGTATCCTTCTTCGATCATCTTCTCCACGCTTGTGAAGATCCTCGCTGGCATGGTCGCGCGGATCGCGACGACGCTGGTCTGTCTGGGCTACGGCATCGTGCGGCCGAAGATATCGGCACCCGAAGTGCTCGTCGTGTCCGGACTAGGCGTTTGCTACTTCATCTCAGTCGGAGCACTAGAAATCAGCCAGATCCTGAGCCAGTCGGATGGGAAGATGAACCCTCCGGCCGTCTGGGAGTTCCTCGTGATCGCCACGAATACGTGCTTTGCTGGTTGGATCTTCACGTCACTCGCACTCACCCGCACGAACTTGGCCGCGTTTGGCCAGACTGTCAAGCTGCGCATGTACACAAGCCTCGCGCGGATCCTCTACGCGTACGTGATGCTGTCATTCTTCCTGATGGCCATGGAAGGCGCAGTGTACGTTCTCTTTCTCTGTGTTATTTGGCATGATCCTGTTGGCTGACTCGTCTCTTGACTTCTTTCAGCTACTCGGGCAGCGTCATGATGGATTGGCAGCATATCTGGGTGATCTGGGCAGCGAATCGGCTTCTCACCTTCTCAGCTCTGTTGATGGTGACTGTGATCTGGCGTCCCAAGAGCACGAGCCAGCTCTACTCTCGCATGGACCAGATCCCCAGTCACGAGCCGATCACTCCTTCCTCGTCGCCGAACGCCAGGGGCATTGAGATGATGCCTCGCGTTCCTTGTGCTCTGGACGAAGACTCGCCAAGGTTCAAGTTATCGCTGCGACCGTCGGCGAGCATTCTATCACACGTGACGGAGGACGAGGAAGACGAGGATGACGAGCCAGAGGTGGAGCGCGGCCCTCGGGAACCCAGCTCCCACAGCCGCACAGTTCTATGAGTGAGTCGTTCATGTTTTCGATATAGTTTATGAGTGTTTGGCTACTGCAATTGGTACGTTATCGTGAATTCGTCTCGAACAAAGACGTCGCTGTCTTTTTCCTCTCGCGCCCAATGGATACATAATGCTGCTCTCTGATTGGCTACAACGTAGAAAGGCAACCTCCAGCAAGTTGCAATAAGTCCTGAAGGTCAAGGAGCCATAAATAACTTCCCACAATCATGCCCACACCTCCCACGGAGCATGACGACTTCTCCAAGCCGACCACCGTGTTACTCAACGGCCCTCTGATCCCATTCCCGTCCTTCGAGCAGAAAATAAACTCCAGTTTTGTGTTGAACAGAGCTGAGCGAGCTCGCACACTGACTGCAGACAAACGCTGTTTGACTGTGCGCGGCCAAGAGCAGGAGTCGGCTCGCCGTCGGGTGATAAGACTGCGAGTCAAGACGTGTGTCAATAGCCAGCCAGGTGAGACCAACGCCACTTTCTCCCTCCTACGTGACTCCTTGTCCTGGTCCATTTCACACTCATCTCTTGGGTTATACAGGTCTGTGGTGTGGCTGAGTGAGAGGCAGCGGCGACTAGACGGTGTTAAAGCGGCAGTGTGTGTGTGGCGGATGAAACGCGACAGCGGCACGTCTACTGGAGCAGCGTAACCCAGCGAGAGACAGAGCCACCCACCAGCTTACGCCAAGGACTTACACAACTGGACGCCAAGACACCAAGGTATCAGAACCAGCCCAGAGCCTCAGGACAGGACCTCCGCTACTGAAATTAGCACCAGCCAGCCGTCATCTGCCCTTCCTCCGTCTGTCTGGCCTAGGTGCTGGAGGAAGGTGCGAGGCCGCGTGACAAGGCGCAGAGGACTGAGCGGCTGAGCGGCTGCGCGAGCCAGCCTTGGAGCCGAGTCCGCTCGCAGTTGGATGGGTTTGATGCGCCAATCTGTGCATCCGATGGAACACCGCAAGAGCAACTCACTGGAAGAGTATGAGAATGAGATGGCCACGTCTCCTAGTCAACGGATAGCAGACCAGCAGCAACCACCACAAGCCACAGCAGCCAACGGCGGCAGCCCTCGGGGAAGCGACGTCCAAGCGGCTTCCGCCACAGCCAACATGACCGCAC
>JAADXE010000695.1:0-17776 GCA_023337545.1 Pythium coloratum | reverse complement strand
TTTTCGTTTTCGTTTTCGTTTTCGTTTTCGTTTTCGTTTTCGTTGTTGTTCTCGTCGGTCGCCTGGAGGTCCCGAGTGCCTGCTGCTGCTGCGCCCGATCTCGTCGTGCGAGGTGTGAAGCCGTGACAGAGCGGATGTGTTTCTGTGTATCCTAGTGTGATGTAGTGTAGTGTATCACCAGTAGATGTGATCCAATCTAATCAAATGCAATCCCACTCCATGCAATCCGATCCGATCCTACGAGTTGATGCTCACGTACTTCTTTTTCCCTGACTTGTTGTCCATTCAGTCACATCTTGAGATCCTGAGCTGCCTGTGACAGTGATTGTGAAATGGTTGAATCAAATCGGATCAAATCGGATCGAATCCGTCGAGCCTCAATGGCATCCCCTGTCCAATAACGCTAGGTTCTAGTGCTTCTTGGTGGGAATTCAAGAAATCAACTCACAAGCCGATTTCTCCGGAAAGCAGCATGAGGAAACATGGCGGAAGCGCCTTCTCTCACGTCACACAGACCCATTAGCAATGAGAGCTCAGCTGAATGGCAGTCCAGAGTCAATGGTCTGCTAGTCAGTCGGAGGCTATTCACACGACAAGCTGTCCCATATCCATACGCGTCCATGCTGGATTAATGCCCTTGGTGAACCATATCCACACGACTTCAAACTAAGGTTTCAAGGCCGCTTGTGGCTTCGTCGCACTGCTTCCGTCTCAACACACGCCGTGCAGCGAGAAACGTCTGGAGATCTTCTTGTGAGCTTGCTTCTGTACTGCAACGCCGCTCTACTGCAGCTCCACGGTGCCGGTGCGAATGCAGCAAGGGCTTCCTGTAGAGGCGTCGCGTCGTCAATAAGAAGACGGACCTTCATGTTGTGAATTGCGTCTGCCAAAGCGTGAAGGTCTCTTCCGCAGGATGGGGGCCACCTGGGATTAAAGCACGCTGACTAGTTTCAATTTCAACCAATTAAACAGTCTTCTATTTAATTTTAGCCAATGAAACGCATCAATTCAGATCGGTCTGGCCGCTTTGCACCGAATATGCTAGGTGGGTTGCCAGCTGGTGAAACGGAAGGGCAGACACTTGCACACGTTGCCCTTCTTCAGGACCACCTGGCTAATGAGCAGCATGAGGAGCTCTGTTCATATCACCCACTCGCCTCTACGAGGGCAACCTGCCTGCGATCGCGCTTAGTGCGTCTGCCTCTCATTTGGGAATTCCATCGCCGGCGTCTCCACCTCCTCCCCACCCCAACACAGTCAACCATGCACTCTGCCATCACGCTCGCTGCCGCCGCCGCTCTTCTCGCCGCCGTGCCATGTGCCTTGGGCCACGGCAACATCGTCGAGCCTGCCGCTGTGTGGAAGCAGGGCTACCCAGCGAACGGCTACGGCCAGACCGTGGACGAGAACGTCTTCGGCGCTATGGACAACGCCAAGTACGGCTACGGCGCCGAGGGTACGCTCAAGTACTACCAGGACAACTTCCCGAAGTCCAAGTACAAGTCGCTCAAGGACCTGATCATGGGCACGCAGATCGTGCTCACGGAATACCAGTCGGACGCGGAGTGCGGTCTCACGACCAAGGACGAGAGCAAGCGCGCGACGCTTCCATCGACGATCAAGTACTCAGGTTTCACGCACCCAGGTCCGTGTGAGGTGTGGTGCGACAACAACAAGCTCGCGTACGCGGACGACTGCCAGACGACCTACAAGGACGGCAGCATCCCGATTGACACCGCCAAGTGCACGGGCGCGGACCGCCTCACCGTCTACTGGATCGGCGTGCAGGGCGCCCCATGGCAGGTGTACACGGACTGTGTGTACCTGAAGGGAAGCACTGGCGGCTCGCCTGCCGTGGCTCCTGCCCCAACCACGAGCACGACGACCAAGGCTCCAGCCACCCCTGCCACCAAGGCCCCAGCCACCCCTGCCACCAAGGCCCCAGCCACGCCTGCCACTAAGGCTCCTACCACGCCTGCGACGAAGACGCCAGCGGCCACGACGGTCGCGGGTGACGCCACGCCAAAGCCAGCGGCGCCTACGCCTTCCAAGAACTGCAAGCGTCGCAACCGCAACCGCCAGTAAGCGTAGCCGTGAGGTCAACTCCAAAGTATGTCGTTTACAGTAGTGAATATGAACGCGTTGCGTATTACCTCACTCTACAAGGATGCCACTTCAGCATTTGTCTGACTCACCACTTGAGCTTTTGGTGCGCGTTTCAATGGGATCCCAGTCTCATTTCTCCCAGCGAGTGTCTGCAGACTTGCAGACATTGAGCTCATCAATGCAACGCCTTCTTCACGATTCAGACTCATACTGGCTGTACATCAGCAACATTCTTGACGATTTGTCTGGTGACATTGGCGCTTCCGCCGGACTCAACATCACGCATCTCAAAGCCCACATGGATTTCAGGACAACTCCGACTAGCTCTATTATCAGCCAATGATAATCTTATAAATCAATTTATAGCCAATAAGAAGCACCAATCGCTTTCCATGTGGGGATGGCGATGATGACGAAGAGCTCAAATGGCTCACCCACGACCAAGAATCCAGTTGCACCGAGAGCATTTATTAGGCGAAGAAGACACACGCCTCTGATCCCCATACTCACTCACTCACTCTGCAATTTGCTTCACCTCTCCACAACTGGAACTCTACAATGCACTCTGCTCTCACGCTCCCTGCTGCCGCCGCCGCGGTTCTCGCGGCCATGCCAGGCGCCCTCGGCCACGGCAACATCATGGAGCCTGCCGCTGTGTGGCAGAAGGGGTACCCTGATACTGGCTACGGCCAGACGCTGGACAACCTTCTCTGGGGTCCTGTCGACAACGCCAAGTTCGGCTACGGCCCGGAAGGCGCGGTCAAGTACTTCGAGGCCAACTTCCCGAAGTCGGAGTACAAGTCGCTCCAGGACTTAATCCTCGCGAAGCAAGTGCTTCTCACGGAGTACAAATCCGACGCCAAGTGCGGTTACACGATCAAGGACGAGGCCAAGCGCGCGGAACTTCCGTCCACTGTCGTCCACTCGGGTTTCTTCCACCCGGGCCCTTGTGAGCTGTGGTGCGACAACACCAAGCTCGCGTTCGCGAGCGATTGCTCCAAGACCTACGCTAACAACAAGATCCCAATCGATACGTCCAAGTGCACTGGAGCGGACCGTCTGACACTGTACTGGGTCGCTGTCCACGGTGCCCCATGGCAGGTGTACACGGACTGCGTGTACCTGAAGGGCAGCAAGGGCGGCTCGCCTGCTGTCGCCCCAGCTCCGGCTCCTGCGGCCGGCACCACAAAGCCATCCACGCCAGCAGCCACGACCAAGAAGCCAACGACGCCGGCTGCTCCTGCGGTGACGACCAAGACGCCTGTGCTCACAACGAAGGCGCCTGTCGCCTCGGACTCGGACGCCAAGACGCCAGCTCCTGCGCCAGTGCCGAAGCCGTCGAGCGCTGCCCCAACCAAGAACTGCAAGCGTCGCAGCCGCCAGTAAGAGTCGGTGGTAGTAGTATCCACGTCGAAGGCCTGTACGTGTTGTATTTGGCCGTGAAACACACACAAGCCCCCTCCCCCCCCCTACAACGCTAAGTCATAGCGTTTCAACATGTTGAGCTCCACTTTGGCTGCGACGTGTGCGACTTGGCTACACTTTTCACCCCTTTCCACCCAATAACCCAGAAATGGTATGTGTTGAAGATTATCGTTTTAGAAAGGATCTGTGGGTTTAGCTGATGTGGGTGGTGGATTTTTGAAATCCTTTGACAGGAGCCAAACGAGACAACAAACCCCGGAAACAACCATGGCGCCGCCGAATGTGGATGCGATGATCACGCTCAAGGTCGACAACGTGCCTTTCAACGCCGCGTAAGTGATGTTTATTAGATACCCCTTCTTGTGCGCGTTTTGTAGCGCTCCTGATCTCCGAAAACGGACCAGTGAGAGTCGAGATGTGGAGGTTTTTCCACCATCATCTCCGTCTCGATGAGAGACTGGTTCGTTTCCTTTCACCTGCATTATGAGGGTTTCCCCTCCTCCTCCCCTTTGCGTGTAGAGTGCGCTACACGTCTGTATGTGTGTGCGTGCGGGTGGTCTCGTGGATCCAGCAATCGTGGCGAACTGGCGAGTCGTAGTCGAGACGGACGAGGCGGACTGGCTGGCGGACTGGACTGGACTGGGCAGACTGGATGGGCTTGTGAGGGAGAAAAGAGAGCGAGCGGAGCGTAGTGCGAGACTGGGAGTCGTGTGATCCAGAGAGAGGAGAACGTGGCAGTATTAACGCGTTGTGTCGTGTCGTGTCGGCATTTCTAGATCGGAAGACCTGAAGGAGCTCTTCGCCAAGTACGTACTTTCTCCAACTGTCATGAGCGGGTTGTTGGTATGGTCACCTCAATGCTGACTTCGTGTGGATGTATCTGCCTTTAGGTTTGGTGAGGTCGGTGATGTGTACATCCCCAAGTCGCGCGCGTCGAACGAGTCACGTGGTTTCGCGTTCATCCGCTTCGTGAACAAGGACGACGCCGAGAAGGCGATCGCCGGCATGGAAGGTTACGAGCACGAAGGCCGCCAGCTCCACGTCCAGTACGCGAAGCAGCGCCGTCCAGAGAACCCGCGCGAGTTTTACCGCGAGCGTGACCGCAGCCGTGGCGGCGGCTTCGAAGACCGTGGCCGTGGATACGAAGACCGCGGCCGTGGTGGCGCCTACGACGACCGAGGCCGTGGCGGTTACGACCGTGGTTACGATGACCGTGGTCGTGGCGCGGACCGTGGCTACGACGACCGCTACCGTGACGAACGATACGAGGACCGTGGCCGTGGAGGCGGCCGCTACCGCTCGCGCTCGCCAGAGCGTCGTGACTACCGCGAGCGCAGCCGCAGCCGTGGACGCCGCAGCCGCTCGCCGCGTGCCCCGCGTGAGCCACGTGACCACCGCGCCGCGTCGCCACCACCACGCCGTGATTAGAGCGGCAGAGTGAGTCAGTCCGAGCCCGAAGCCAGACAACGAGTCGCGAGCGACCTGACGAGGACGAGGATGGAGGCGAGACCCAGCAGAGCAGAGCGGATACTTTAGTCGTCTTTCCTGCATGTGCTCTGGCCGGTGGTGGACTTTCTCAAGTACGAGCGGCTCACGTAAGTGAGCAACTCGCTGCTTGGCGTCCCATTCGGGACGGAAGGTCGTCGAAACAGTAGCAGCTAGTGCATTTGTTGGAGTGCTTTTTCCCCCCAATTTTTCTTTCCATTTGATTTCGATTGAAGCGAGTGACTTTATAAACATGAGACCGTGACGCGCGGCTGACTTGCTGGCTGTATGTGTGTGTTGTGTATGGTGGTCGTGCTCGAAGCGACGCACAGGACAGTCGTCCAGCGATGAATGGCCAAGAAGATCAAGAGCCGGATGATGTCGACTCACCCGAGCGACTCGCAAGCGACGACCAGGACGATCTACTCTTCCGTTTGAGCGACGGCCGCTCTGTCTCAGCCGTCAACGGGCAAGTGGTGAGCTCTCGCGTGGTGCTGGAAGCGTGGGTTCCGCAGCCGTCGCCGTGTTGTGCTGCTGCCGTGTTGGGTGAGTGAGATCTCATGTCTGTGGTCTCAGGAGTCGACTAATGAATGAGCTGTCGATGGACAAGCTGGCGCTCTGAATGCACTGACGCCGGACAAGAGCTGGACCCACCGTGATATCCTGCTGTACTATGTGAGTATGACCTATCAGCGCATTGCGAGTCAGCAGAAGAAGCTCCTAGCTATGCTGCGGCCTGCGCGGTGGTCGGCTGAAGAACTTGAGGACTTTGTTCAGGCAGTTCGAGCGAGGCTCAAGTCGAAGCACAACGTGCAACTGGGCGTAAGTAGGAAGACAGTCGAGTTCATGATGAAGTTTGGTCACTGAGAGGTTCTTCTGGTTCCTTAGGACACGTCGAAAGAGGCGAAGCAGTTGAAGCTGAAGCTGACCAAGTCACTGCTGCTGCGTGTGGCTCAGGAATGCATAGAGGAAGACTTAGCAGCAGTGCCGGATGCTGTGCAGCAGGCCTTGTTCCCCAAGGAATCCAGTATGAATGATGACAGCCACGCTCAAGACGAAGCAGTTTCACTCGACGTCAGCAGTGGTGGCAGTGTTTCGTTTGAAATTCCACTTCACGACGTGGACAAGTCGAAGTCGCCGCTGTGGAAGCGATGGCAGCAGGAACTGTACCAGTATTTCCACTTGCTGGACGGATGCGAGAAGCTGAAGAATGACGTGCGACCCAGCACTGCGATCTGCGGGAACCCAGCGTTGCTTTATGCGCTCGAATCGATCGCCGAGAGTGAACCAGAACGCGTGTATGGAGCGACGAGTGCTCACGAAGAAGCACCCAAGGCATTGAAGGGCGAGCTGCTGATTGGGCTTGGACCTGGACGAGTGAGATGGCCGATTCACGCGAGCGACTCAGACGAGGTGAGGGACACTGTTTGGAGGCAGCTCTGGACGGCATTCACTCAACCAGACACAGGTGCAGTATTCATGACTTCTCTTCGTGATCGTACCGTTCCATTAGGCTCATTTTCGTGTGGTTCTTAGTGCTCATTTTCCACCTGAAGAACCACTACGCGTTGATTTCCGCGCTGCGAGAATGGCGAGAAGGGGAACTCCACCACCGAGAGCTGATGACTGCGCGTCGTGGCCAACGCCCGTCCAGTTGGATCAGTTGGCGAGAAGCGTTCGATACGATGGCAGCGTGGAGCGGATACAAGGTTCTGTCCGTCAGCCTCGAGGCAAAGACAGCGCTCGCATGAGCCGCTTGTATGGAAACAAGACTCGAGTAGATATTACTTTCATGTTCTTGATGCAGCGGCCGCTGTCCGCTGTTCATATGTGGCGATGGAGGCTTGAAGAGAGGCCAAAATCTTGTGGATTGTGCCCATGGACTCACGCAGGAAGAGCAGACCCTGTCCACACGACAATACAAGTTCAGTATCCACCATCAATACACCCAATCAGTACATGAAGCTCACCTCCTTCTTCTTCTCGGCACCGTCGATCCTTGCTCTCAAAGTCTGCTTTTCCTCTTCTGTCGTCGCAAATGGAAGCTGGAAGTGGGCACCGTCGAGTAGGATCGACTCGATGGAGTACGCCTTGTCCAGTTGCTCCCACTCATTCCGAAAGCGCTCGTACTCGGCAGCAAACGACTCGTGGTCGTCAGCATCCAAGATCGCAGTTCCTACAATACACACACAATGAGCATCAGCATAGTCCAACTCCATATCCACCACACAGATTCACTACCACGTACGCGCGATGTGGGACGACACGTGCTTGCAGATATCCTGGATCTCTTGCGGCAGAAACGAGATGTCGGGAAGACGACTGAGCCGTGGACGCGCACGCTTCTTGACGTCTTTCCCGTCTCCCGGCACTCGCTTCACTTTGGGAATGATAGCCCCCGTTCGCCTGGCGGGCATGTATGGGGCTGTCCTTGACGAGTTCGCATCGTCATTCGTCAGTGGCGTCTCTTCAGCCACTGCGACATTAGCAGCAGGCAGCTCCTCAGCAACAGTAGCAGCCTCCGCGTGAGTCTCCTTCGCTTCTGCTTCGACAGAGGGCCCTTTCGCTTCGCTTGTGGCTTCCGTCTCAACCGCAGGCGTGGCCTTTGGCTTGGCTTCTCGCTTGGCGCTCGCCTTCTTCGCTGGCTTCGGCTTCACAGCATCCACCACAACTTCCTTCGCCTCTGCAATAACAGGCGTAGGCTGTGGCTGCAGCGTCGGACTCTTCTCCAGCTCACTATCCGACGAAAATATGGTGTTTCTGGTCGCTGGGACACTCACGGTCTCCTCTTCCGTCCCCATCTCCACATCGTCGTCACCCCCGCCCTTGGAGATGCGGTCCTGAAGCGCCTGAACCGCCTCAGGCGTCAGTGCCGACGCCAATTTACGCCTGTAAGTAAACACAACCACGCTGTCCGTCAGATTCATGTCTACTTCCAGCCCAGCCGTTCCAGGACAGATCCGACCGTCGTACCTCTTGGCTGAAGAGATCACTTCCGCCGCCGCCGCAGCCCTGGCACGACTACCCGGCGTCACGCCAGGCGGCAACGCGATGCTCTTCGTCGACAGGTTCTTCTTGCCTCTCGTACTGGCGCGTGTTGGCTTCATATCCTCGTCTTTGAGTAGTTTGGACGCCCGCGACTTGGACTCGAGCACCGACTTGGCGTGGCGGTCTTTCATGCGGTCTTTCTCGGTCGAATCTAGCATGCGCTGGACGATCAGCTTCTGGTACACGCGTCCCACTTCGTACAGTGAGTACCCATCGACTGTTGGCTCTGTTGGCTTGCTTTCGTCGTCGCTTGTGGCCGTGGAAGCTGCTGACGCGGTCGGATCTTTGCGGAATGCACACACGACGTTCACTTTCGGGTCTTCAGCAAACGACAGCAGCTCATACCGCGCCGGTTCTTCGCCGTCGCCATCGTCGACACTCAGTACAGTGTTAACCTTAGTTGGCGCGCTAGTTGTGCGTGTGGTTCGGCCGCTAGCGCCGCCGCTCGTGCTTCCAGGCGCCTGCAACTGGATGGACACCGAGTGCGGCTTCTGCTGCAGGCGCTGAAGCAATTCCGGCGTCAGTCGCACGTGCGCGACCCACTGTTTGGTACCGCTGCCATCTCCATCAAACAGTGCATACTATAGACACACGAATTGAGCATTTGAGGTGGATATACACGCGATAGAGACACCACTAGCGACTTCCATGTACCTGTTGGTGGGGCTCCATTTGCGATGCTCCTTGGTCGAATCTCGGTCTCGAGTAAGTTAACTAAATACCGGTATCTGTCGGATTCTGAGTCTGATGCGGAGGAGGATGGGCACATGAAAAAGATCCGAGCTACCTGAAAAGAGACATATATGCGGAAACAGATCCCTGTAATATATGCTACACAAATCAGTGTTTGCCAACATAAAAATAATTTCACAATATAATATCCTGCTAGTAACGGTGCAGTTTATTGTCTCCCTCTTCTCCGGGAAGACGGCTTTGTTTAGACTGTTTTGAAGCTGACCCAGAGTGCGCGTCACATACTCGGCCTGCTGGCATTCGTTGGAGATAGTGCGTCATCCCGCCTCGGATTTCCAGTTCCGACGCCGAGGCTGCGGGAACCCAAAAATCGAAGCACCAACAAAGCGTTTGCTTGCTCCGGTGCGGAACCTTTTCACGAAGTGCTCCCAAGTGCGTGCGCGCGGTCGAATCCTACACACAAACACAGACCGTTCCGCGTTCGTCGTTGGACAACCAACCACCCAACGTCGTGGAACACAATTTGTGTTCTTGTTCTTGCTCTTGTTCTTTGAACAGCATCATTGCGTAAGTCACCACTTCTCGCGCACTCTTCCAGAAGCCCGTGGAAACCCACGACGACACCAAGGACTCACATTGGTGTATCATCTTCCGCTCCGTTTCCTGCCGCTCCACGACGTCCCCCTCTGCACCGCGCTGTACGAGATGAACGCCCCGCGAATGCGCTCTCGAACGAGCCCGTGCGCATGGCTGAGCGTGCTCTGTGTGGCGCTGTGTGTCGCCTTCAAGCCGGCGCACGGCGTCGCCAACATCGAGCTCTTCGAGCCGCCGCTTCCGTTTCCCGTGGAGACGCATCCGCTGGAGCTGTCGGCCGCCATGTTCGCGTCCGACCTGCCGCTGGCCAACGCCTCCGTCAAGTTCCGACCGACAGACGACGCGCAGACGACACTGGGCGACATCCCGTTCCCCACGGGCGCGTGGTGGACCAACCTCGTGCTGGACCAAGGCGACAACTTCGTGTCCACGATGCCCTACATGCTGCGCGTGCTGCAGGGCAAGCTCCAGGTCGCGTATCCGTTCCGCGTCGTTCTTCCGGGCATCATCCAGAACGGATTCATCTCGGAATTGGTGCTCACAGGCGCGTCCTCATCCAAGTCCAAGTGGCAGCAGCAAGTCGTGGGCTTTGATTCGCTGGGTGTTGCCGTGCGATTCACGGCGCCGCAGGACGCCGACGCCGGCGCGTTCACGGCGCATCTCGTGCGCGGCTCGCCGTATCTCACGGTCGATTACGACGGCGCCGTGCCGGTGATCGAGTCGGCCGACGGCATTAAGTTGCAGAAGCTCAAGCGTCTGGACAAAATCATGACCGACATGGAGGGCAAGCCGCTGACGTTCCCGGTGTTTGCCGTCCAGAACAGCGGCGGCCACACGTGGTACATCTTCGGCTCGGACGCGTCGCTGGATCTGAGTCTGCGCAAGGGCCAGATCACGGGCAACGCCAAGTACACGGGCGTGCTGCGGTTCGCGCTGGCGCTCACGGGCGACGCGCTGCCGCTGCTCGTGGAGAGCGCGCCAGTGTACGCGGTCGGTGGAGAGGTCAAGTACCAAGTGGATCCAACCACGGACTCGGCCGTGGTCGAGTTTGCGTGGAAAACGCACACGTTCCCGGGCTTTACGGACTCGTCCAAGCTGCTGATGCTGGCGCTGCCACACCACAACGACACGCTCACGGAGACGAGCGTCACGCGCATTGACGACCTGCGCTACACGGCGATCCGTGGTATCATGGTGGGCGTGCTGGGCGATACGTGGCAGATGCAGGAGGAGCTGCCGCCGGTCGAGTGGAACTACGCCAAGGACCAAGGTCTGTTCAACCCAGCGGCCAGCCCAGGACCAGAGGAAGACGCCGAGCGAGCCAAGATGGTCCAGGACGTCACGGAGCTGCTCGTGCAGAACCTGAAGCAGGACATCCAGACGTTCCCGCACTTTGCCGTGGACTCGTACGGCTTTGGTAAGCAAATGGGTCGCGAAGTGCGACTTCTGCTGATCGCTGATAGCCTTGGACAGAAGGAGGAGTTCAACCACCAGCTCGAGAAGATCAAACGAGAGCTGGAGCCGTGGCTCGCGGCGACCAACGGCGACACGCTCGTGTACGACGAACGCTTTGGCGGCTTGGTCACGCGCAACGGTCTCCACGACCGCAACGCTGACTTTGGCAACGGCTACTACAACGACCACCACTTCCACTACGGCTACTACGTGCACGGCCTCGCTGCGCTGCGCAAGTTTGACCCAGAGTTCATCGCCAAGTACGCGTCGGCGGCCGCCATGCTGATTGCCGACATCGGCACGCCGCTGGACTCGACCAAGACCAAGTTCTTCAGCGACTTCCCAGCGCGTCACTACTTCCCGACGGCTCGCCACAAGGACTGGTTCGTTGGCCACTCGTACGCGAGTGGTCTGTTCCAAATGGAGGTGGGCAAGTCGCAGGAGAGCAGCAGCGAGTGTATCAACGCGTACTACGGCATGGCGTTGTTTGGCTCGCTTGATGAAAACGCCGAGCAGGATCCATTGTCGTACTACAACTACGCTCGTATGATGCTCGCGCTGGAGCTGCGATCGACCAAGAAGTACTGGCACATGCGCGAAAACTCCAAGGTGTACGAGCCGCTGTTTGCGAAGAATGCCATGGTCGGTGTCGTTGGAGAGATGTCGGTCGTGTACAGCACGTGGTTTGGCGATCGTCCGGAGTACGTCCACGGTATCAACATGATCCCATTCACGCCGATCACGGCCGAGCTGTTCAACGAAGGCTACGTTGTGCGAGAGTACGGCCAGCTTCGTCCACGATTCGAGGCGCTGGACCGGGAGGATATTTGGAAGTCGATCATCGTGATGAACCACGCGATCCTGGACGGCGAGACGGCGTGGAACGAGCTGCTGGAGAGTGTGACGGCGTTTGATACGTGGAACTCGAAGACCAACGCGTTATTTTGGATTGCCACGCGTCCGTCGTGGTTCGACCAACGTGACCGGGCGAAGCTCAACGAAATGAACCTCCACGATGATGAGAAGTGCTTTGGTTTCCCCGCGTGTGCTGTCGCCGGTGGGAATGGCACCTCGTTGGCGTGCTGCGACACCATGCCAGGCTGTTGCCCAAGCTCTCTGGGTTGCTGCCCGCAGAAAGATGTTTCCAAGATGCCCATCAATTCGTGCTTTGGTGAACCAAAGTGTGCGGCGCTGGGTCTTGGCTGCTGTGCATCGATCGACGGATGCTGCGAGCCGAACCCGTTCACCGGTGAGGTGCTCGGATGCTGCAAGGACCCTACGCCACGCTCTGTGACGCCTGCTCCTTCCATGGAGAGCGACGATGACGACTCGTCATCGGGCTTCTGTACGTCTCAGCCAAAGTGTGAGGCGGCCGGCTTGTTGTGCTGCGACTCTGAAGAAGGCTGCTGCAAACCTGATCCTGTGACGGGCGGTAAGCTGGACTGCTGCGTGGCCGAGCCGACGTCTCTGAAGACTTGCCACTCCCAGCCTCAGTGTCTGGCGGCTGGCCTTCTTTGCTGTGGCACTGCCAATGGATGCTGCAAGCCTGACCCGATCACTGGCGGTAAGCTCGACTGCTGTATCGACACTCACGGAGCGGAGCTGAACGAGACGACGCCGACACCAGTCTCATCCGCTGACGTTGCCACGTGCCACAACGAGCCAAAGTGTGGCGAGGCGGGTCTCGACTGCTGTGGCTCTGCTGAAGGATGCTGCCAGCCAGACCCAGTCACCGGAGGGAAGCTGTTGTGTTGCGAAGGCAGCGCGCCGACTCCGATCCCACAAGAGTTGGTGGATCCATTTGGAACCTGCCACGGCGACATCGCGTGTCTGACGGCTGGTGACAATGGCACTGCGCTTGGCTGCTGTGGCTCCAGAGAAGGCTGCTGCCCAGGACTCCTGTGCTGTGCTCACCACGACGACAATGGTGACAATGGCGAGGCGACGACGACGACGACCGGCGACGGTGACAAGGAGGCAAGCAAGGGTGGAAGCCGCGTGCTGTTGGTTTCAGTTGGCGTGGTGCTGCTGATGGTGCTCGCGTACGGCATCACGACGTGCTACCGCCGTCGCCAGTACGCGCCGATCGAGCAGGACATGCGCGCGTGGTGGTGCGCGGCGCTCGGACTCTTCGTGTTCGTCTTCTTCGTGTACTTGGTCTCGATGGCCTAGGGAGGGTCCAAGGCCGCAGCAAGCGAGGATCCATCAGGTTTGGTGGATATGTTCGTGATAAATAGACTACGTTTTGTAGCTTCTTCGACTACTGACTTGGTTTGTTTGTGCCGAGTCGTCAAGTGAGACGCCGCGAGCTCAAATTAGCGTGTCGCCTATCTTCCAAGACTATTGAAGGCTAATCTGGACCAAGAGTCATGCCGTTGTTTCGATGGGGCCGTCGAGCAAGCAACGCGATGCGACTAGCAGCCGTCAACACGCCATGACACCGACACCCGTGGTGCCTCTACCGGCAGCACCCGTGCGGACTCGTACGCGGCGTGCATCCCTCGTGAGAGACCCAACGTGGGAGTCGTGGTGGCGTGGCTGCAAGGCGACGACCACGCAGCCCACACGGCCTCGGTTTTCCGTCGACAAGCCAGAAAATTCATCCGCTACAGTGAGACCACGTCCAAGCTCCACCAAGCCAGAGTGCTTCTGCTGTTCCCCGTGCCAGGACTGCTGTCGGCGCTTGTCGCTCCGTTGATTCCACTGCGGGATCCGTCCGAGGGGATCTTCCGCAACTACGGCTTCGTGTGCCACGCGTTGATCACCGTGTGCTTGAATATGAGCGGCGCCATGATGGAGATCCGCGCCGTGTCCGGCATTCCTCGCAGGGACTTCAGCAACCTCCAGGTCTGTGCGGTTGGGATCGTAGGATCGATCCACGTGATAGGCGTAGCTGTGCTCATGGCCAGGTTTTGGCGTTTCCCGATCCCCTTCGTGTGGATCGTGCTCGCCGTGCCATGGTTGGTCTTTCTCATGTGGTCCAACCTGCTCGTTCTGCGATCCAAGCTCATCCAGAACAAGCACATGCGCACGAACCTGATCTTCTCGCTGCCGCAGCTCGGCGTCCAGCTCGGCCAGATCGCCTTGTATCCTGCGTACTCGGCGTTGTTCGAAGCCAGTAACCAGTGGCAGCAGCTCCTGCTGGTCGCGCTCTCCCCACTGCTCAAGATGGCGCTCAAGCGCTTGGTGTTTGCCGTCTCACACCACCTGAGTGACTACGCAAGAGAAACGGCGATCAGTGGCGTGGAGATCAGTGCGTCCATGTACCAGTCCATGATCATGCAGAGCTCGCCATTGCAACTCGCAACAGCGCTCGTGATCGGCGTGGATCTCATCCAAAGCGTCGTCGACGTCAAGCGCTTTATGGAGGGCAGTTCTGTCATTCCCAAGAGAGAATTAATTGCGGCTGCCACGCGAATTCTACAGCGCGACGAGGACACGCTGGGCAAACGCACCACCGCATCAGCAACTACTACGCTCGCTGGGTCTCATCCCTGTGGTCCTCAAAGCCCCGTGCGTCTTCCATCAAACAGCGACACAAGATCAAGAAACAAAGCCATCCTCGACCAGGCTCTGGAAATGCTGCAATCGGCCGAGACGATCCTGCTCATCGAGTATATCGAAGTCGCCGTTCCGATCACTAACGCAATATTTCTCTGTGTGGCGTCCCAGCTGCAAAGCGCGCTGTTCAACCCCAAGTTGCGCAAATTCTACGGAAACTACGCTGAGCTAGGCGTCACCATTAGCACCATGCTGGTCTACACGTTCCTCCAAGCCGTCACGCTGATGCTCATGTGTCTGGTCATGCGAGTCCGCTACCGCGTGTCGGCGTTCACGCTGCTCGCGTTTGTGCTCGAGCACCATGCGTGGTCACTCCACGGGAAGATGATCGCGTGGCTCACGTCCATCCTCGAGTTCTCCGTCATCCACTTTGGTAAGTCGTACCTTCCGCGCAGAAGGTTCCGTGCTCAAGCGTTCTGATGAAGATGCCGGCTTTGTTTTCTTTGTAGGCGTCGACTTTACCTTCAGGTTCGACTTCGGAATGGACAAGTGAGACCGTCGACAGCATGGCTACACTCTGTACCACGTCACAGATTCGCTTTGAATGCGAGCTTCGAGAACACGCGTGCGCACATGATTGACGGTTGGTTGATGGGTTTTCTCCTCTCCCCGTCGCAACCTCAAGAGAACCACGGTTCGAATCCGCAGTATTTCATTTCATTTCCAGTTTGAACCACCATGGCGGAAAAGACGGACGGAGAAGGAACGCTTCTTGCCACGGCTACGAAGGAAGCCGAGGACGGAAACGGCAGCGACGTCGAAAGCGTGCGAGCCGAGTAGCGTCAGTACGAAGAGGACGCACGTTGGTACGCGTGTGACGACGAGGACGATGATGAAGATGGAGAAGAATCCGTTGAACCTGGCCCCTCTATCGACCCGGATGAAGACTACAAGTACGACGCTCGACTGCGCAAGGTTTCAAAGCCAATCAAGGAAGTCGCTCCACCAGGAGGCTTCTTTGCGATTGGCGAACGCAACGTGTTCCCGCAGCCAGTCATTTCGGTTGAGGGATTGGGTGACTTGGTGCCGCCGTTGACCGACATCTTGACCAAGGAGCTGATTGCAAAGTGCAAGCTGGCTCCCTACGGCCACGGTGAGAAGACCATCGTCGACACACACGTCCGCAACACGTGGGAGCTGTCTATTGGCCAGTTCCAACTGCCCAACTCCGCGTGGTCGCACTTCGTCAAGGACGAGATACTGCCGTCGATTCGTGTGCCGCTGGGTATGCAAGAGAGTGTCCAAGTGGAAGCCAAGCTGTACAAGATGCTGCTGTACGAGGTCGGTGGCAAGTTTGAGAAGCACCAGGACAGCGAGAAGGAGCAAGGCATGTTCGGAACGCTGGTGGTGGTGTGCCTGGCCGCTTTGAAGGCGGTGAGCTCGTCGTCCACGATCCATCAACGGCTCAAGACGCGTCATCCAGTGAAGTTGGTGAGGCAAATGCTCAGGTGTGGAACCCTGCGTCAATGGATTCGTTTGCGGTCAAGTATGCGGCGTTCTACGGCGACTGTCCGCACGAAGTCAAGCCAGTGACCAAGGGCTATTGCCTGTGCCTGACGTACAACCTGGTCAACGTCACGGCGAGTGGGTCGGTGCCTCGGTTTGGTGGCAACCATCCGTTGTACGCGATGCTGAAGGACGCTTTGTGCGAGTTCTTCTCTGCTCAGCATGCAAATGAGGCTAAGCACCAGCATGTTGAAGACGGTGACGCCTACCGCTTCAACATCACCAATCCTGACACCCACCGCGAGTGCAAGTTCGTCTACGTACTCGACCACAAGTACACGCAAGCTGGCCTGTCGTTTCAGTATCTGAAGAACAAGGACGCGCTCGTGGCCGACTGCCTTGCTCGCTTCTGTGAGGAGAGTAATGGCGCCTTTGGGTTGTACCTGAGCATGATCAAGTACGAGTTCCGCTGGTATGGCACGGAGTCGACCAAGTCCAGGAAACGCGATCGCCATCGCCCATTCAATTCGGAGACTCTGTATCTGCAGTCGCCGTGGCTCGTCCACGCTGCTACCGTTGGCGAGCGCAGCATTCACGTCGCCAATAGGTCTCCACACAGCAGAATTAGCGGCGATTTGGTGGCCGAGATCGCGCCGACGGGTGTGTTTGAGCCGGAAGAGTTGGATTTTGACGGCGAAAACAACCAGCTCTCCACGGGCAACGCAGGCGCGCAGTACGACCGGTGGTACCAGTCGGCAACGCTGCTCATCGTGCCGCTGGCAGTCGCTTTGAAAGCACAATGGTGTGCGACCCCGAGAGCAGCAATGAGACGCTAGGCGACGATAGCAGTCCACGCCAGGCTCTCGCTGTGGTTGCGATCTTCCGCAACGCCTTTTTGAAAGGCGTATTCCCTTTCCGGACAGGCGACAAGGCCTTGGAAGCTGCCGGCTCGCTGGGCAATCTGCGTGCAGTTCACAGCGTGCTGACCAGCTACTGTGAACTGGAGTTCCTGCAAAAACTGCGTGGGATTGTTGCGCCTTTTGAGACGGATGCTGTTGCTGCAATGGCGAAGTCGATCTACTCGGCGTGGACCAAGGCCAACAACGTAGACGACGTCGTGTTGAAGATGAACTGTGTCGTTCTCGTGGCGAGTCTTCTGGACGGTGTCAAGCATCCTGCGGTTATCGTGCCGATCCTGCATGCGGTGCCGATCGAACCGTACGAAGTGAAGCCAAGGCGCTACATGCGGATCAGGGCACTTCCTCAGCATGCATTAGCGATTACGCTCGCGTGCTTCGTGTCGCCGCGCGCGTTTCGATCGAAGAAGCCAAGCGGTTGATCCACACGACGCCCGTCGAGTTCTTTGTGTACGTTGTGGCACCTGCCGTCCAGCAGGTCGCCACCAAGTGCAACGCGGAGGACGAAGCCAAAACGCGAGGCGTAGTGAGCTTTACGATTGAGCACCTCACCAAGTGTGTGTCGGCCATCCAAACGAAGGCGTTCAAGAACCGACGAGTGAGCTGCGGGTGCTCTGGACGCTGCTCCCACTGCCGCACGATCTATGAGTTCCTGGCGAGTGACGACGAGTCCACGACGCTGAGCAAGCTCGATATCGGCAACCGCTTTGACTCGCCAAGCTTCGCGAAGCTGATCAAGATCAAGCCACTAGCTGACGAGCCAGGCGAGATGGTGGTCACCAAGACGTACCAGTCGGAGATCTACGAGGCCGTGCAGAAGGAACTCGACGCCTTGCGCCTCCAGCTCGCCAAGATGTCGCCAAGTGCTTAGTGTGATTTGCTGCTGCTGCCTGCATATTTCAAGTGAGTTCTGTGTGCGTGCGTCGTCTCTTAGTAACATCGTGGATTTGCTAATGGATTCAAATAATTCTTGAGTGGTGTTTGCTGAATATTGTGTATTGATGCGTGCGGGTGTAGGAGGAGCTGATGGATCGTGGGGGGGGGGG
>JAADXE010000694.1:0-17829 GCA_023337545.1 Pythium coloratum | reverse complement strand
TCTCGCCTCCTAGGAGACCTCGCCCCCTAGGAGACCACCTGCTGTGTAGGAGACATATAGTGTGGTCCAGACGTATAGATGACGCGTACTCGTGACGGTGCTTGAAGCAGCGTGGGAGACGTGGCAGTTCTTGTCGAACCTCAAACCTTGCCTGTCGCCTACGAGGCATGGGGATAAACCTCATAAGCTCGGACTGCTGGCTGCCACACGTCCGCTTTACCACAAAAGTTGGAGAACACGCTAAGCCGAGTTATTGAACGATCATTAGCTGGACCCCTTTCCGTTGAGCCACGTCAGCGTCCGCCATGACAAAACGAATTCGCTCAGGCACACTGGTTACGAGCTCGTACCGCTGCAGCGTTGCACGGAACACTTTCTTCACTTGACTATGGAGAAAATCGGAGACGACGAAGAACTGCTGCTCGATCGTGCCGCGCTTGGAGCTCTCGCACAACAGTGAATGGACATACCAGGCGCACGAAGAAGCATCATGAGCGGACACGCAGGCTGCCGAGTTGCACTAGTAGATGTTGTGACGCCTCTTGTGTTCGCACATGCAGATCGGACACACTGTGCAGGAAACTTCGTTCTTCTCTTCTTCATCTCCTCTTCTGCCGGTTGAGGAACACCTTCAACTCGATCTCGGAGGAATCATCCGCCTGCCAACGCCAAGCGTACTCGAATTGTATTTTCGACAATCGATCAGGTGAAGGAGTTCCAATTGATCAGGAGGATGATAATTAGGGGGGGGGGACGCCAGGGGTTTGCGTGGTGAGCAAAGAGCCAACAAAGAGCCAATCACAAACTATCAGGTGTGGAGTTTTGACGGCTTCTTTGGAATTTGGATTATTCCAACAGAGGTCCTTGCTCTTTTCTGCAGCTCAACCCACCACTTTGGAGACTTGAGACGCTTTGTGGAGTTCTAGACGATTTTGGTGGAGTTTTGCAGCTGTCTCAACGTCCAAGCCGCCTTTTCACGCTGACCTCATCCCCACGAATTGTGACACTTCTTATTCTGACCTCCGCGGCACCCCATCGCCCACTTCACCTCGCGTACTTTGCTCATCTCGCTTAGTTCGCATCCCTCGTTTACTTCGCCCACTTCGCTGGATACTTACGTGCTATACTTGCACCATCTAACCCAAAGAGACGATTCACCGTGACCATTATCCCCTTGAAAATGCTTTCCCAGCTGAACGAAGTTCTAGCGGGACCAATTCCTGAGTACAACAACATGTCGATGATGTGGGTGTGACCCCTTCCTGAACATGTCAAACACTGAGCAATTACCGGTATTGTCGCCCGAGTGACATCTGTTCTATTTCATTTGAGTGACACCCAGAAATGATGGCTGGCATGCCTGGTCTCAGCGCCTGCAGTTACGCGAGCAAGAGCCCTAACGCCACATCGTGCACCATAACTAGACACGTGGTTATGATAAATGTAACATAAGCGCACCTCAAGTTTCCCGCAAATGCGTCCAGTGAGCATCCAGCAACATAACACAGACTCCTCCCCTTCGTAAAAAACCCCAAACCGCGGCTAATTGCGAGTCAAACTGGAAGGAAAACAAACAAAACCCGCGGACAAAAAGGCTTCCTCCGAACAGAAAGCCACGGAAGGAAGGAAGCGACCAACCAGGACAGGCGACATCAGGACACAGTCGCGAGCGATAGGAAGCAGGAAGCAGGACGCAGAAAGCAGAAAGCAGCGCACGATACGACACTTGCACTTGTTTACGACGATTACGACCGGCGGCTACCCACAACCAACACGCATTACGCGCCGTGTGTACTTGACCACACAACTCCGTGGAATTTGCGACGAAGAAGCGTCCGGAATCATCGTCTTCTCGAGGGAGGGGCGATCCGGATTAGGAACCCAGAGCAGCCATTAAGAACGACATGTCGGGCGCGAGCGGCTCGGGCGGCGTGTGCTGGTGGTGCTGCATGCGCGTGCTGGAGCGCTGTCTGCCGCGGAACGATATCGTGCGCGAGCTGGCGCCGTACCTGCAGCACGTCCACCGCGACGACGGCGTGGACGAAGAGATGCGCCACATGAACACCATCGGCCGTAATACGAGTCTTGGAAACCTCGCGAGCCGTCCGAATGGCGGCGCCAGCAGCCTCAACAGCCTCACGAGCAACATCAACAACCACAACAACAGCAGCAGCAACAACCTCACGAATACGACGAGTGGTGGAGGCGGAAGCAACAACAGCAGCAGACAGCAGATGCGGAACGTGGACGAGATCGGCGATGGAGGCGCGAGATCGCCGAGGGATTTCGGGTTTGTCCAGTACGAAGACCAGTCGGTGACGTCGAGCGGGTCCCACCACCACGCGCCGCTGCTCCATTTGTCCAACAGCGTCGAGATCGTGGATGACGTCGACGAGCTGGTGGGGTCAAGAGAAGCAGGAGGAGCTGGAGGACACGGCCAGACGCAGTATCGCAGCGGCGAGACGACGCTGCTGACCAGTGGCGTCCACACGTCCAAGCTGCCTCGGCATTTGCAGCCGCCCACGGCCTTCGTGGCCACGTCGCCACGGCTAGCAGCCTCAGCGGCAGCGGCTGTGCGGCCCAACCTCACGGTCCACCACAGTCTCAAGACGCTGGGTAACCAGCCTCCTAACACTCAGCCGCCACCGCCGCTACAGCAGCAACAGGGAGAGACTCAACGACGTGAGACGCCCATTACGGTGTGGTCGGTGCCCACGATGACGGCGGACAACAACATCCGTAACGACCACAGTGCCCCACTGACGAAGAAGTCGTCGGCGCCCAAGATCAAGACGGAGCTCGGCGATCTCGTGCCACCTGTGCGGTGGGAGAAGGTCGTGCTCGTGCAGGTGTCGGTGCAAGGGTTCCGTGAGATGATGGGCCAAGCCAGAGACCTCATGGACGAAGCCAAGATGCTGTACGAACACACGGTGCTGTCGCGGTTGTCGAACGAGTACGGCGGCCAAGAGGTGCTCAGCCACTCGCGCTCGGGTCTGTTTGTGATCGCGTTCAACTCGGAGTTCCACGCGGCCAAGTGGTGTCTGTCGCTGCAGCTCAGTCTGGTGTACGCGGCTTGGAACGACAAGCTGCTCAAGCAGTTTTCGGATATGCGCGAGGAGTCTGTTCGTCCTCAAGGACGCTCTCGCAAGCCGATCATGCTGTACAGGGGTTTCCGTGTGCGGATGGTGATCCACGCGGCGGACTCGGACGTGCCGACGGAGAAGTCTCTCGCGGACGCCGTCAAGTGGACCAACACCGTGAGCGAGTTCGCGTACGGCGGCCAGATCATTCTCAGCGACAGCGTCTGGGACCGACTAAAGGAGCAGCTCGTGCAGCTCGGCAACCCAGTGGTGGAAGATCTCGGATGCCACATGGTGCTCAAAGATGAGGTCATGCTCATGCTGCTGCTGCCGCGTGACCTGGAGTTCCGTCGCTTTGACCGTCTCAAGTCGCCACACCAACTCGCGCCGGGTATGCGTGACGCGCCCTCTGCGCAGAAGGCGTTGACGATGGTGTTCACGTTCATCGAAGGCGCGCGTCCGCTCGTGCGGTGCCACGCAGAAGAACTCGCCGATCGCATCAAGACGCTGTGTAACATTGCACGCAAGCTCCTGCGCAAGCACAACGGCTACGAGTGCCAGGAGCTACAGGGCGACTTCATGCTGGCGTTCTTCAACCCCGTGTGCGCCGTCATGTGGTGTGTCGAGTTCCAGTTGCGGATACGCGAGAAGTTCCGCCAGTGGAACCGTGACCAAGAAAACCAGGAGCTCATGTTCTCCATGTCGATGGGCATCGAGACGGGCGTGCCAGCGAGTGTGAGCCCGCACAAAACCAGTGGGCGAGCGGACTACTTTGGCAACATCGTGAACCAGACTGCGCGTATCGCGAAGGCAGCCCACGGCGGCCAGATCCTGATCGGCGGCGACGCGTGGAACTCGTTCCACACTTGTGATCACCGAAGCACGCTCGTGACGGGCCACGAGCCGGCCGATCAACTGGACGGCAGCACGATCGCCATGTTCAAGTTCCACGGCCACTACGCGTTCAAGGGCATCTCGTTGCCGATCGCGTTGATCGAAGCCGTGCCGGTGGCGACGCCGATCTCGCGTGGCGAGAACATTCGTATCTTACTTTCAGGCACGCGTGTGCCCAAGGCAAAGCTGGTGGAGGGTGAGGGCAGCCGCGTGAAGACGACCGCGATCACGCCTGTTCCATCGGAGATGGTCAAGCTGCTGCAGAAGACGGAGCGTGAGCGGGATACGATTCGTGAGACGGAGCTCGGCTCGGAACTCGGCAGCATTAACGTGTCGTGGGACGACAACATCCCGATCGTGGAGGAGCAAGGATCGTTTGATGAAGAGGCGGACATTCCGAGTCCGATGGTCGGCAGCGGCTCGAGGCTCAACCACTCGGGGCTCATGAGCGCGCTGCGGTCGTCGCTGTCGTCGAGTTCCAACAACAGCACCTCTCCGCGCGCTGTCCGGACCGAGCGCATGGATCGAGTATAAGTCTACAGGATATTCTCTCACGAAGACAGACATCCTCGTCATTTCTCCACATGCTTTGGTTGGACTAGCCGACCAAGCTGTACGATATCAGCACCACCGTTTCATTACTTTACGATTTGCCTTTGCCGTTCTCTTTGATCGTCGCGGGGATCGCAAACGTGAGCTTGCGACTCGCCCTCCTACCGTCGTCGCGAGTGCTGCCAGAAGAAGGAGGAAGAGGTACTTGAGTAGACGATGAGCTACTCGTCTCACGCTTCCGTGAGCTGCTCATGGCACTGGCGATCCCCCCACTGGAGCCTCCAGGCGAAACGCCGGCCTCGAGAGCGTGCCGCTGTTGGCGTTGCCTCTCCACGATGGACCGCTGCTCGGGGTCACTCTCAAGCGTGAGTTGGACCCCTCGCTTCACGAGCTCCTCCATCATGCGCTTCTGCTTGTCTCCAGAGTAGAGCTGGAAGACAGGCCGCCGTAGTTTCGAGTGACCCGTTCGCGTGTCCGTGACCAAGCTTCCCCAGGACGCGCCGCTTTGTACGATGGCGCGTGCGTCGTCAAGACGAACCTCTCGTGCGTAGCTCGCACAGGCGACTTGGTCCTGGTACGTCGTGAGCTGGTGCATGTAGTTTTTGCGTGCGGCCGTGAGAAGCTCCTGGAGTAGCCGCATCTTGATGGCCTTGGGGACCTTGACGACGTGGAACGCGTGCTGCTGCAGCCGCTGAATCTCAAACGGCGTGAGCACTTGCTGCATGGTCGTGAGCCGCTCGTCCATTTGGTCCAGAAGCTGCCGCGGCGACACGCTTCGTCGAGACAGCGAGGACGCACTGCCGCTGGAAGCCAACGGAATGACTGGCGTCGTTGGAACCGTCGAGGGGTTTGCTGTAGAGGACCCTTGAGCTGCTCCGTTCGTCGAAGAGATACTGAGATTCCTGGAGGACCCGTTCATATTTGACGGTCTCCGCATCAGACGACCGCGGCTTCCCACCATGGCGTTCCACTCGGCCTCCTTGTCGTCTGTTGTGGGCAGTAGCTTCTCGTGGAGGTGCCTCTCGCCACGTTGCCTCTCGTGGTCGAGCGCATCCCACCACATCGACAATAACAGAAGCCTCGCACGCGTGCAGTTGATGAAGCTCACACTGAGCCGCTGCGAGAGGATCACTTTGCCTCGCCACTTGACCATCATGCGATTGAAATTGCGCGTCTCGCGACTGCCGCTGAGCTGGTCGAGCATGAACCGCTGCAGCACCGTCGCGTGGCGGTGCTTGCGTCTGCACCGCATCTTGAACATGAGCTTCCACAGACACTTGCGTAGCCACGTGTAGATCACGATGGTCTGCTTGGACGCGTGGCGCCATTTCCACTTCTTCCACAAGTTTTGGATCACACGCGCGGCTTTCGACTGCATCTTGTCGAGGATCTGGCGTTGCTTCTCGCGCATGAGCCGCTGCTGAAGCTGCGTCGTCGTGACGGCAAACGCGATGACCAACAGCCACTTCTTGCGTTTCCTGTAGCCCACTGTAGCTGTAATATCGAAGGGCTTGTCGTCTCCTTCGCCACCCTTGCTGGCTGCCTGGTTCTTGCGGCGATACGCCAGAAGCTTGGCCTCGAACTTGTCGTCTTCCTGCTTGATCAGAAGCGTGCGGTGGCGCTGAGCTCGCTGCAGTCGCTCGTCGTTTTGTCTCTTTCTAGTCCGAAAGCGACCGACCTTGTGCCATCAGCCTAGCGTCCTCGATAGAAAAGGATGAAGAAGAATAGTAGGGAAGCGCGTACCTTTCAGCTAGGACGTCAGGCGCACGAGGACTCATGACGGTGATGTTTCGCTTCTCGCGGTTTCTCTGCAGCCACAAGCGTTTGAGTCAGCAGAAGTGATGCTAACCATAAAGGGAAGGAAGTACTCTCACAGTGTAGTCGTGTTGTTTCTGATCAGTCGGACAATGCAGTCGTTAGCCACAACACTAGAGAACTGGATATCAAGTCTAGTAGTGATCGCGTACCTTTTGCTTGTCTGCGATGTATCGCTTGACATCCTTCTGGAAAGCTGACCAGGTCTTGGGATCCGCCCGCAACTCCGTCAGTATTTGATGGATCCTACGCAAAAGCACAAGCACAGCGTGAATTCTTCTCAAAAGCCAGCTTATGAATGAAAGGCTTCCAGACTCACCGCTCCTCACAGCGAGGAGGCTTGAGTCGTGGAGACGTTGGAGCCACGAAAGTTGCACCAGGATGCGGCCGACGGTACGTTCTTGAAGGGAAACTATTACCAGGGGGAGCACTAAACGACCCTGTCACTCGAGGTGATCGCAGTGGACTCGAAGGCGTGGCATTGGACTTCTGACGACTCGAAAGCGGTGGTAGAGAATAAGACTCAAATGCGTCCTCACTACGAAACCGCAGACTTGGCTCAGTTCAAGCACTGACGGATACAAAGACGATAGAAGCTACTCACAGGATACTCTTTGGGGCGTATCGACTGTCGGCTTCGGAAGGAGGCACGGCCTCCCACTCGCCCGTGAATCGTGCGTGGCTAGAACACAACACTCACTCGGTCAGTCAGTCATTCTTCATTGGGCTTTCACAGTAGACATGACGCGGCGTACGTTGTCCAGGAGGTCGGCATCACGGACTGGCGAATATACTCGAGGATGTACTCGCGTGGCATCCCCCACAGCGTCAATGGCGATGGCTCACCATCGCCAGCGTCTCCTGCTCCGAGTTCATCTTTCCATTCATCTTCATCCATGTCGCCTGGTCTCGGGCTCATGCCTTTGAGCACTTGGCTTCGATCCACGCGTCCATCCTCCGCGAAAGACCGGCCAGGGTCCTGGAACCGTAGCCGCCACTGCCTCGCGATGCTGTCCTCTCCGTCCAATTCTCCAACAACTGCAGCCGCAGTGTCCAGCCGACTGCGTGGGGACAGAGCTCTGTCTCGGATCCGGTCCGCAGGCGACAGAGGCTGATGCTGGGACGGCTGAGGCGTCGAGTGCGGTCGTTGGACGGGCGTGTGGCCCAGGAATCGCCTTCGTGGAGACCCAATGGCACTCCTAGGCGACCGCAAGTCGCTGGCCTTACTGGCGGTTGCTCTGGAAGCAGGCAACTGGATCACGGTCTCCTTGGCCAGGTCGGCGTGCTCGATCTGCCGCACCATCCATCCTTCCAGGCGGTCCCGTTGCATGGCTCCTCGCTGGTGTCGTGGGTAGTGAGTGATACCACGCGTTGCCGGCCTTTGCTACGCTTGACTCACTATGTTGGGCTCGGACTTCTCACGTTTGGTGCGTCATGTCGAAGTTGCCAAAAATACGCCGCCGTTTGCCCGTCCAACGTCGTCTCGATAGGAAAAAGTAATCCGTTTGTATTGCTTTTTTGGTGTATTTTGATTGTTTGGTGACCTACAAAGGCCGTGAGAGAAAGAGAACGAGAGTGTAGAGAGAGCGAGAACCTGATCTAAGAGAAAGCATTAACCGCTTACTGAGGCGCTTACTCGAGGCCCATGTTGACTTCGCCGTTGAAGATGTCTGCGGCCGCGGCGAATCGCTGGGCCTGCTCCTGCTGGAGCTCTGTCATGGCCATCAGGAACGCTGGCTCCTGCTGGTACTTCATCATGGCGGCCTGCAGCACCTCGCGCGTGAGGCCGTGCTTGGCGTGGATCTCGGCCGAGAGCGCGTCGGCGCGCTTGACATATCGCTGGTTGATGGCGTCCTCCTTGTTGTCTGGGTTGAGCTCCTTGACTTCTAAGCACACTTCCTCCATGGCCACGTTCAGCGACTCCATGGTCTCGTGCATGATCGACACAAACTTCTGGAGCGTCAGGTCATCTGGCACCTCAACGTCGCCGAAGCTGCCGCCCGTCATCACACGGTACAGGTCCTGGAGCTTGGTCACGGCGTTGGCCACGTCCTTGTCCTCCTCTTCCTCGTAGTACTCGGTCGCGACCTTGACTTCGTCCTCCGTGGTCTGGAACTTGGCGTACACCTGGCTCTCAATGGCCTTCATGGCCTCCTCGAACTGGCCCATGAGGTAGGACGCGAGCTGGTCCTCCGGCAGCGCACGGCCGCTCTGCGACGACTCCTGGCGGATCTTCGCCTCGAGCTTCGCCAGTTGCATCTACATAACCACACACATTGCAATATGAGCTCCACGTACTAAGGGGTACGGTGAGAAAGGCGACAGGAAAGGGAGGGAGAACGTACCACGACCTGGCCCATCTGCGAGCAAATGGTCTCGAGGATGCTCAGGAGCTGGTCCTTGTGGAGGTTTGGCACCTCACGAACCGCATCTTCCTTCTTCTCCTTCTTGTCCTTCTACATATCAAAAACAAAGCCGAACAGGTAAGAACTCTGTGGGGATCACCAGCCATCAGCAGATCCTCCATCAATGCGCAATCGCCACCAGCTCCCTCCATACAGCGAGCCACACACAGCACAGCACAGCACACCACAGCATCACATCAATGCATAGGATGCAGACGTGTGAAGGAATGCAGCGCTGGTTGCTTGCATGCGTGTGGGTCGCTTCCGGTGGTAGAGATGGTGGTGGTTCACGTCATGATGGATGAATGGAGGAGAACGTACGCTGCTGCTCTTGTTGTTGCTCTTGTTGAGCGCGAAAAGCAGGAAGGCGGCGGCGGCGACGGCCGAGGCAGCGCCGATGATCACTGGCTTGCTCCACTGGGCCATGGTGCTGTCGTAGTGAGATAAAGAGAGAGCGGATGAAGGCGGCGAGAGGCTTGCGGCTGAGATGCGCGTGTGTCTTTGTGGGTCAAAGCGTTCTCACCACCAGAGCTGCTGGACCCGAAGGCCAAGGAACAACTGGTCCCGAATTGTCCCGAATTGGAGGGAGGAAAGTACGGGACACGGGCACGCCAGTCCGACGTCGGACGGACAGACCAAGCATGATGATGATGGTGGTGCGCGACGGCGTAATGCATGAGACAGACGAGAGCAACGGCAGAGAAGTCACTCCATTATGGAAGCTACGACTGGCCAACATGGTGGTGCTTTGGGTTGTGGAAGAACGATTGAAAATGGATAACAAATGGCAGAGATAGAGGGAATAATTTGAACAAGCCCATATATTCTTCATGCGCGGTCGGCACCTACGCACCGTAGCGTTCGCCCAAACGCTCTCCGCCCACAGAAAATATAAAGAGGTCGACACCTACGCACCGTAGCGTTCGTTCCTACGCTTTCCTCCTCACGCCTGGGACGCAATTATCCCCTACGAGCGGTCTTGTCTTGGTTGGTGTTCAAGGAACGAGAACAATTTACTTCTTGATGGCGGTCTTCGACAGGAAGTCGGCGTGCTCCTGGTAAGGCGTCTTGGAGAACGCGTGCTGCTCCCAGAGGTCTGGGGTCAGGTACGCGTAGGTGGCGCGCAGAGCGTAGAACGTCGCCTTGACGAAGTTGCCAAGGGTACGCGTGTGGCCACGCGCCGACGTGTAGCAGTCATCGATACCAGCCATACCGAGGAGCTTCCTGACGGCAGGGGCGGCACACAGACCGGTACCACGAGGGGCCGGGATGAGACGCACGCGGACCGAGCCACACTTGCCCGTGACCTTGTTTGGCACGGTGTGCGGAGCACCGACCATACGGCCCCAGTAGCCACGACGCACTGGCACGAGCTGGATCTTGGCCTGGATGATGGCACCACGGATGGCGGTGGCGACTTCCTTGGCGCACTTGACACCGAGACCGATGTGGCCGTTGCTGTCACCGACGGCGACGAAGGCCTTGAAGCGCGTGCGCTGACCGGCGGTCGTCTGCTTCTGGACAGGCATGATCTTCATGACCTCATCCTTGAGCGAGGCCTCGAGGAAGTAGTTCACGATCTCGCACTCCTTGATAGGCAGCGAGAAGAGGTAGATCTCCTCGATCGACGAGATCTTGCCCTCCTTGACCAGACGGCCGAGCTTGGTCACTGGGACCCACTCGCCCTTGTCGCCGGAGTCGCGTCCGCGACCACGGCCACCGCGGCCACGAGGACCACCACGGCCACGGCCACCACGGCCGAAACCACCACGACGTTCACCTCCCTGAGCAGCAGCGTCAGCCATTGTTAATTCCTTGTTCTTCTTCGGGGCGAAATTGAACGAATGCCTGCAGGGTACACGAAGAGCTCCATGTTTGGCCACGGCGACCAGGAATCCCAGCCAACCAACTATGAGGTGACCCGAAGGTCGTCTCCCCTGGAGGTGCTCCGAAGGTCGCACAATAACCCGAATCCAAGTACTGTTCACACTCGAATAGAGCACCTATATGTCGGACAGAGTGATGGTTTTGATAACCAAGATCGTAATCTACTGACCATCACTCCCAAGAATGCAGAGCTGATCGGTTCGTAACGTGGTGGCGCGTTGTTATGGTGCTACGCGTGGTTCGAATCGCAGACTGCGGCTGGCCCTACGCGACCGAAAGCCGAAGAAGAGGTGGGAATTGGGCTGTCGAGTCGAGGAGGTCGACAGAGAAGAACGCCGTAGTTACCAGTATGATGCTCATGTCCACGCGGCGTCTGCGTCGCGACGCGCTGCTGGCTGTACGCAAGCAGTGCGCGCCGCGTCAGATGCACATCCTGCAGCAGGTACGCGAAAAAAGATCCCGCGTGAGCTTATGACGTCAGCAGCTTCAGGAACTGATGGAGGGATTTCTTGGATATCTATCTACCAACAGCAATTCGGAAGCACGATGCTTCGTATGGGCATGAATGGAAGCACGCAGCTGCCGCGCAACCCGGCGCTCATGCGCCAGTTCCTGCAGACCACGCGTCCGCACTCTGTCGGTACGGTTTTAGGAGCTTTTTGCGCGAAAGATACGCACGGAAAGTACGCAATTTGGGAAGGTGTTCTAATGGGGATTTTGTGTCTTTTTAGTGCGCAATGCCGACAAGAAGGAAGCCACGAGCGACTTTTGGAAGTGGCTGTCGGAGAACATGCCCAAGGGTGCGTTGCCCTATCATTTCTTGAGGCTCTGTATTAAGTCATTTTTCAGCTTCTAACATTCGCTTAATCACGGCAGGATTCGGTCGATTTTATCCAAAGAACGGCGCTGCGAATGGCGGCAAGGCGGCGCCCAAGCCAAAGAGCGGCGAGGCTCCGAAGAGCGAGGGCAAGACGACGCTGAGCTCCAAGTCGGGAGCCGGTGGCAACAAGGGCTCGGGCGGCAGCAACAGCACGGGCTCGGGCCCATCGCCAGGCGGTAGTGGCAACAGCGGCCGCGAAGGCCTCGCGTATATGGTGCCGCTCGCCGTGGCGGCGCTGCTGCTGTCGGATCTCGCGTCTGTGGACAAGCCGATGCAGGAAATCACGTACCAGGAATTCCGCAACCGCTTGCTCGAGTCGGGCCGCGTGGAGAAGGTCACCGTCGTCAACAACAAGTACGTCAAGGTGTTCTTGCTCAACGCTGGTAGTGCCGAAGGCGCTGCTGGTGCTAGCGGCGCGACGACCAGCGAGTCACCGGACTGGCACGACCCAGCGCACCAGTTTCCGAACCAGTCTGGAGGCTCGTACGACCAGAACGGCCAGCACCAACAGCCAGGCGCGTCATCCTCGCTGCCAGGTCTGCGTGGCAACAAGCCACAGCAGAGCAACCCGACGTACTACTTCAACATCGGCAGTGTCGACAGCTTTGAGCGCCAGCTCGAGCACGCGCAGCACCAGCTCGGCATCAACCCACGCGACTACATCCCAGTGCAGCACGTGAGCGAGATGAACTTCACATCGGAGATCCTCAAGTTCTTGCCGACGCTCGTGCTGGTCGGCTTCTTGCTGCTGTCCATGCGTGGTATGGGTGGTGGCGCCGGCGGCGGTGGCGGCATGGGCAACATCTTCAAGGTCGGCAAGAGTCCTGCGAAGAAGATCACGAAGGAGGATATCAACATCACGTTCAAGGACGTTGCTGGTGTCGACGAGGCCAAGAAGGAGATCATGGAGTTCGTCGACTTCCTGCGTAACCAGAAGCGATTCACGGATCTCGGTGCCAAGATCCCGAAGGGTGCGCTGCTCGTCGGCCCGCCAGGTACGGGTAAGACGCTGCTGGCCAAGGCCACTGCCGGTGAGGCCAGCGTGCCGTTCTACAGCATTTCGGGCTCGGATTTCATCGAGATGTTCGTCGGTGTCGGTCCGTCGCGTGTGCGTGATCTGTTCAAGGAGGCGCGCGCGAACGCGCCGTGCATTGTGTTCATTGATGAGATCGATGCCGTCGCGCGTGCGCGTTCCAAGGGCCAGTTCTCTGGTGGCAACGACGAGCGTGAGAACACATTGAACCAGTTGCTGGTCGAGATGGACGGCTTCAACTCGAGTGAAGGCGTCGTCGTGCTCGCGGGTACGAACCGCGCGGATATCCTCGACAAGGCCATTCTGCGTCCAGGTCGTTTCGATCGTCAGATCACGGTCGACAAGCCAGACATCAAGGGCCGTCGCGAGATCTTCAAGGTTCACTTGAAGGGACTGCAGTTGGACGGCGTCATCGATGACTTTGCGCGTCGTCTGGCGGCGTTGACGCCTGGCTTTGCCGGTGCCGAGATCGCCAACATTTGTAACGAAGCTGCGATCGTGGCTGCGCGTCGAAGCGGCACGAGCGTGAATTTCAAGGACTTCGAGCAGGCCACAGATCGTGTGATCGGTGGTCTCGAGACGAACCGTATCATGTCGCCAGAGGAGAAGAAGACGGTCGCGTACCACGAGGCTGGCCACGCTGTCGCGGGCTGGTACTTGGAGCACGCCGACCCACTGCTCAAGGTCACGATCGTGCCGCGAGGCAAGGGCTCGCTGGGTTACGCGCAGTACCTGCCAAAGGAAGTGGCGCTGCACAGCCGCGAGGCTCTTGTCGATATGATGTGCATGGCGCTCGGTGGCCGTGCCTCCGAGTACATCAACTTCGACGGCCGTGTGACGACTGGCGCGTCCGACGATCTGCGTCGCGTGACCCAGATCGCGTACTCGATGGTGCAGCTCTACGGTATGAACGACCGCGTGGGCCAGTTGGCGTTCCCGCGTGACGAGAGCAACCCGTACAGCGACAAGATGTACAGTGAGAAGACGGCCCAGATCATGGACGAAGAGGTCCAGAAGATCGTGGACGACGCGTACGTGCGCACCAAGCAGCTGCTGAATGAAAAGAAGAACGTGCTCCACGAGCTGGCCGAGGAGCTGCTCAAGAACGAGACGATCAACCACTCGGATATCGTGCGCGTGCTGGGACCACGTCCGTACGGCGGCAACAAGACCTACACAGAGTTCGTGGAGGAGTCATGGAAAGACGCCGACAAGTTCGAGGCCGACAAGCAGGCAAAGAAGGACGACGACGACTCGAAGACTGCGGCTGCGGCGGCTGAGGCTAAGGCGGCGGCTGATGCTGATGCCAAGTCGGACAAGGCGGAGACCACGGAGGAATCCAAGGACGAGCCCACCAAGACAGAAGGCGACGCCGACAAGCAGAAGCAATAGAGTGTGGACCACGGGTGGGTCAGGTACTAGTAAATAGCAGATTCCACGGTGTGCCAGTTCTCAAAAACCAATGTCTTGATGTTCAATTTGATGCTCGTGCATGGATGGAAACCGGAGAGCCGTGACTTATATTTTCTACTAGCTTACTTACTGCTACTGCTACTGCTACGACTTGGGTGTGGGTGTGTACACGGCTTGCTCTCTCTCTTCTCTGTTCTCTCTCTCTCCTTCTCTTCTTCTTCTTCTCTTCTCACTTGCGGAATACAAACTCGCGCTCCAGGTGCGATGACAGGTTCAGTGCGCGGATCACTTCGCTCAGCGGCAGCGCCGCCACGTCCAGGTCGTTGATGGCACACAGCGTGCTGCCTTTGTGGACGAGTCCGCAGTTTTCGATTGGGCCCTTGGAGCCGTCGTACATGCGGACAAAGCCCTCGACGGTGGGCGGCATGGACACGGTCGTCGGCGTCTGGAACACGACGCCGCACGGGCCAGGGGGTACGATGATCCGCACAAACTCAAAATACTCGTCGTCGTCGTCGTCGTCTTCGGCGTCGCTGACGGGATCCACTTCGTACACTGCACTGTCACTGCGTGGCCGTCGCACGTCTCGGTCGGAGCACCGTCCATCGCCGTTGTCGTCGTTCGAGTCCACGTCACCACCGTCATCTTGGTCATCATCATCTTCATTTTCCCCGACCAGAAACTGCATTTTGCTCTTGGGGCTCATGATAGGCTCTCGCAGCTTGGACCTGAACGCGTCCGCCGTGACTTGGCTCATACTGGGCGTCCGTCGCCGCGACGGTAACGACAGCGTGAGCCCACCGCCACCAATGCCGTTATTCATGTTGTGTTGTCGGTTGTAGTATTCGATCTCGTCGCTTTCCGTGGCGTCGGCGTGGTCATCCGGACCCTGTAGCGCGTACCCATGCGACGCGAACGCGCCATTATGGTGGTGGAAGCTGTAGTTTCCCCCTGCGTGGATCACACGGACGCTGTTGCGGATGGCCTCACGCTCTTCATCCGAGAGCAGCTCGCGCGTCTCGGCGCGGCTCTGCGTCTGCAGTAACGAGTCGCTGAGATTGAGCCGCGCGAGTTTGGACGACTTGTCGGCGCCGCCTGTCGAGGCGAAGCGGTAGAGCCCGGGCTCGTCGTCGGCGCGGCCTGCACAGGCACACAGCGCAGCACCCATTGCAGTGATAGTGGTGGCTTCTAATGTAGCGTGGTGTTCTTTTCCGGTGGCTTCGATGCTTGGCACCCCGTGAGTTCTCAAGAGCTACGTTGCGTTGCGTCGCCCCCTGAGCGAGCCCTTTGGCTTGGGAAGTGGAGCACTGTAGGTAGTAGAAAAAAAAAGGAAGGAAAAGACACAGAGGTTTGATACTAGCCCACGGGGTACTATCAAGTTCCCCGCGAAAACGACCACAGAGGGAACCTGCGAAAGCATCTTCTTCAAGGAAAACGGGGAAAAACCTCCGGCAGCGGAGATGGGTTGATTGAGGTTTTATCATAGATCGAAGGGATACCTGTGGTAGAGGATATGGATACAAAAGAGCTGCTCGAGCGCTATGGTGTGAACACGGGAAATGGATGCGCGCCAGTGTTGAAGACAACGGTGTCGAGCGGCAAGATGTCGTCATCCGAGAAGAGCAGGAAGAGGTATTTCAGAGTCTCCGACAGGAAGGAGCTCTCCATGGTGAGGCCGTAGGTCGTGACGCCGCCCAGGAACACGTGCTGCGTGCTGCGGTAGCCGCCCGTTGCGACCTGCGCCAATAGACAACGCAATCAATTGTTAAGACGTGTCCATGAGTGGCGACGATCCACTAGACGGACGTGTGACTATGTCACGAGACAATTGCAGTACAGAATTGTACCGTACCTTGCTGTGTTCTTCGATCGCTGTCATGATGATGCGACCGTACACTCGGTACTTCTCGTCCTTGGTCACGCGATACAGGATCATGAGACTCTCGACGGTCTCGGGTCGCAGCAAGTTGTAGTCCTCTTTCGGGTCGACGCGGAACTCGTTTTTCAGCTTGGAGTTCGGAGATGAGTCGCAGAAGCGAAGAATCTCCGGTGCCAGTTTGCTTTTGGATCGCAGATACATCTACATAGCCACACCCGTTAGTATCCTATTCTGTGGTCTCCTAGTTTTTGTATGGGAGGCACTTACCTGCATGCAGGTCTCCATGAGCTCCTTTGCTAGCGTCAGGTGGTCCTGTGGTAGACCATGGAGTACGCCAAGCGCCAGCATCCCAGGCACAAAGCACGTCAAGTGGTCCATCCGTCGCTCCAGCTTGCCCTTGGCGTTCACGAGTCCGATGAACTTTGCTTTGGACGGGTGCGAGTAACCGGTCATGTTCGTCTTGAGTCCCTCGATCGCCGTGAGGTAGTTCTTCTTCATTTCCTCGTCCTTCTTGCCCGTCAGAAGCCACTGTTTCAGCAGATACTCGTAGTAGACACCACCGTACGCACCGAAAGTCATGTTGGACGACACGCCTTGCAGTGTCTCCCAATTCACGCGCACAGGAAGTAGCCCATCCGGGAAAAAGTCTCGCACCAATTCGGAAGTCTGATATAACATGCAAAAAATCAGTCAATCTATCACTCGACGACCTTTATATGTGCACGGCAGTCACGTACGATTGTGTTGAGGTTGTCCACGTAGCGGAGGTAATTCCGTTCGCCTGTGAGTTCTGCAAGGTACGTGTACTCGAGCAAGAACGACGACGCCTCTGACAGCAGCGGAATGCCACTCGCGGTCTTGAGCTGGCATTTACACAGCGGACAAGGTGTCAGAATCACAAGAAGCCTGTGTCGTAGGGCATACCATTCAAACCACATACCTCCAAGTCGACTTCTCTGCACGGGATGAAAACGCCGCACGTGAAGGCCGACTCCAGCGCCTGTCCAAGTGCGACTGCCAGCTCCAGGAGATGCGACTCACCTGCAAATATCCAAACGCTGAGTGTGAATGGCGTGTACTTTGCTAGCACATCACAGCGGAGTGCATACCTGATAGAAACGCGGCGGAGAGTAGACCTCCTAGAGAGCGCACTGTTGTGTCGACGACGCTCACTCGACCTGGCTGGATCAATCGCCCGAGCAAATGCGTCTTCATCCACTTGCTCGCTTCGTCAAACTCGCGATGCAGACCCATGATGAACAGCGTATCCATCGAGTCGACGAGCGTGTAGGCCATATCATGTCCCCGCAGAGTCTCGCCGGTTCCATTCACGACGTTCAATACATCTGATTGATGCGCAAAGTGCCTGTACGCTTGCCATGCATGCTTCGTCATCGCGACAACTTGGCTCTGATCGGCATTGAGCACGCTGGACATTTCCTTGTAGAAGTCCCGCAGAGTCGGCCCGCTGTCTTCGCCTGGTGCATCAGTCGCTGCTTGCTGCCTTTGCAGCGACTCTGCGTCATTGCGCAGGTGTGCCAATGCGATGGTCTCTGGTCCCGGTGCCCAGTCGCTAGTAGTGATCTCGCGGAGAGTGACGAGCGACGCGACGGCGAACAGCACGACTCCCAGCATGAGCATGCGCTGCACGATGGGCGGCGACTGCGGTCGCACAGACTCACGACGCGTCATTTGTATAGACAACCCGGTAGCAATGCGGTAGGATCGCAGTAGGTTGAAAGGCAGAGTGCGCGTGGCGTGGCAGGAACTTGGTGAGTTGTATGTGGCCTTTCGCGGATCAAGTGCAGTATGGAAACATCGAAGATTCATTTGATTGGTCAAAATGCTGCGAATTATATAATCATCCAATGAAAATGAAGAAAAGATCCGGAAACCACGAAACGACGCGCCTGCGTGATGTTTTGGCTGCGTCGATATAACCGACTCTGGGAATTTTCAGGACGAAGCAACTGCGATTAGCATGCTGCACT
>JAADXE010000693.1:0-17847 GCA_023337545.1 Pythium coloratum | reverse complement strand
CAGGATGACGTACTTGCCACCCGAGTCAGCGGCGTCCTCGTTGATCAGGAGCTTGTCCGCATCCGTGTACTCGGACGGCTTCTTGTCAGCGAGGGAGCGGTCGAGGTAGTATGGCTTCTCCATGGTCATGCAGGCCATGATGAGAAGCATGGCAGCGCACATGGTCCATCCGATGATCATGAACGGACGACGACGGTAGCCGAAGATCGGGAAGCAGTCCGACAGAATGCCGTACAGCACCTTGAAGGACCACGGCAGGTTCATGAGCACACCAGCCGACACGTAGGTCGTGCCCTCCATGTTGAGGTACTGCTGGAACACTGGGTAGGCAGTGGAAGGAAGGGTGCCGTACACGATACCAACAACGGCGTACTGGAGGATCACACCGATGTAGTCCTTGCCCCAGATATCTGGACGACCACCCGACCGAAGGGCACCGCCCTCGATGTCATCGATAGGGGTCTTGGCGTCGACGTAGCCGGCATCTTCCTTCACCTTGGTGGTGGACGAGACGTAGGAGACACGCTCGTTGAGCTCGAGAGCCGTTTTGATAGTCATCTGAGGTTCTCTTGGACACCTGGGAGGGAGGCTTGTGCGCTTGACCGAAGATTGGAGAATGAGAGAAGTGTGGGCGAGGGCAATGCCAGGTGAGGACAAAAATACAAGGGGGCCCTCAACAACCCAAGATTTGGGCTGCTGTATGACGGCTCAGGGTCCCTGAGGCAGGGGAGACGGCGTGAGAAGAGGGCCCTGATCTGGCGCCGTTCCTCCAGGCCGCAGGCGGGACTCCAGCCACGACAAGACCAACAGGAGAGCGAGAGGGGGATAGCTCTCAGCTTGAGTTTGGACTGTCAGGCGGGCAGGCAGGCAGCTGTCGTTCTCTTCCTGACAGGTGAGACCGAAATTAATATCAATCAATCACTTCGAAGTGGGGCGCCCATCAATCAAAAAGAGATGCTTCACTGTGCATAATCTGGCCAACTGTTCGTAATGTACGACTGTACCGTTGTGTACTGCTCAGCGAGGTCCTGTTTGACTTGATATTTGTATGCTAGCAGGGACGTGAGATGCGGGAGAAGTCGGCTGGTGAGGCGGGGCCGAGGTTCTGTGCACATTTGATTTTGCCGGATACTTTTGGGTAAAAACTGAAAAATGAGCTTTGAGCGAAATCCAGGATTCCGTTGAAGACTCCGGCAAACTTGAGCTAACATCTTGGCGAGGAGTGCCTATATAATAGCAGTCCTTCGGAAGTTATCACACGTGGAACAATAAGGGCAGATGCATCGATAATCGAAGCTGAGTAAACCTCATGCCTGAGTTGAAAATTTTGCGCCTGGAGTCGAGTCTCACAATCGAATGATCAGGAAGTGCACATTTTGAACGCCAGACAGGAACAAGCCCCCCAACTCAGACAGGCCACGGGATAGGGCAGCAAAACGACTTATGCACACGGTAATGTCCATCACCCTCCATGCTTGGATGAAGTTCATCATGAACGATCATTCACGGCACGGCATTTTTGTCACTCGCTACCGTTCCTTGAATGGAACACTGTGCTGTAGCAATGCCGAATCCCAAGTGCATGATGATATGTGCCGTGACATAGTTCCGGTCCCAGCACAGCTTCGTTTACACCATGAATAATGGAAACGTGCCCATGAAACTCTCACTGTATGAAAACAGCTTTGTCGCCGAGTTTCAATCCGTGCGGGCATGGACTCCGACCAGCCAACCAAGTTGGATGGATGATGGAAAACCCGCAGGGGATGGGCCAAGTGAGTCGCTGATCAAGGGAGTTCTGTTAAGCGTGAGGGGTGAGGCTCACCTTGAGCTGCCCTTCTCCGGTATACTGGAGCATTCACGTGTATCGATGGTGTATTGGCGACAATAAGTTTGTTCATTTAGGAGCAGCATTTAGATCATCAAGCATTCACCGAGTATGGGCATCGCATTGCTGTTGTTCAGGCCAAAATAGTTGCTCATTAATCTGCCGTGAAGTGAAGTGGCTCCTTTTTTGATTAATCCACACTGCGAGGCGGAGACAATAAGGAGTGGTCCTGTTTTTGAGCGTTTTGCGAAGCCTAAAAATGACCTAATTTTGAGCCGTGGTCTTCATTGCATCTCGTGCATCAATCTCCATTGTCTCGTGTATCAGTGAGTCGGAAATGAACACCCGACAAATACAGTATTTTGGTGATTTAGGCTCCTCCCTACTTTGAAAATGTACGCAAAGAAGAACTCTGCATTGATTTAGGAGGCGACTTACTATCAACTTGGACCTTCTCAAACGTGTAATTTGAGTACTTGGCTATTTCAAAGTTGGCTGACGGCTCCATCCAAGTGGATCCCAGATACGCAGTTTCTAAAAGCTCTGCGATCCAGGCAGGCTGCCCAGAGAGTCATGGAAGCAAACCAAAGGCCCCATCAGCCGTTCAGGCGTTACTTCGTCCACGGCAGGATCTGGTCCAGACGACGAAGGCATGACCCGCGGGATGCGTTCGGCGACTGCGTTCTCCTCCTTCGATTGCTTCCCGATCGCCAAAGTCACGCCGGATCTTCCACTGGATCGGCGTCCATGAGCTGACCAGCCAACCAGAAGCCACAGACGTCGTGACAAGCTGCGGTCATCCACGTCAACTCGACACAACAACTGGCAGTCGGCGACGGATCCGTCCGGAATCGTTTCCACAAACAATGATGGAAGCTGTCAACGGCGTCTGATGCTGCTGAACACAACGGCGACATCTGTATTATGCGCTCATCATCTTTGGCTGTGTACTGTACCTCAAGTGTGTGTGTTGCGTGACGCAGCACTTCGAATTCGAAGCGTGCATTTGCCTGCCATCATCTTGGAAGCGCTCCTCATTTACCCAACATGGAGTTCCCTATGTAAGGCGTCCATACAGTACAGTTTGCTGAAGCTCCAATGATATTTGCCATCTCTATTTATCGGATACCTTCACCAGAACACCGTCGGAATCCACGAAAAGCGAATTCGTTCACGTTCTCCTGAACGCATCACAGGAGAATCGACCATTTAGCTGCCCCGCCCAAGTGATTCACTACTGATGTTCCGAGTTCTGTACTTCGAAGTATACTATAGTATATGAATGGACTATTGGATTGTATTCAAGTGCTTCAGTGCTAGTTGGAGCTGCGGTGTTGTCCCCACAGACAGTTCTGGGTCGGATGCCAGACTTCTTTGAGCGCGTCGAGTGCTGATCCCGTGTGGAACGCGTCCAGCAGTGGCGTGCAGCTCGCATTCTTGGGCAGCGTGATCTTGCGAAGCTTCTTGAGCACCGTGAGGTCTGCGACGTTGCGTACTTTCGTGTCTAAAACACTGAGAACTTGGAGCTCCTCGAGTGCTGTGAGGTGCCACACGTCGGTGACGGCCGTGCCGTCCAGCGACAGTTCCGTGAGCTTCTTCATGCCCGTGAGGATGAACAAATCCGACAGCGGCGTGTAGCGAACACGCAGCACACGAAGTTGCTTGAGCGGTCGTAAGAACGAGTGGTCCTCTGGAAGAGGCTGCTGAAGGGAGTTGCTGCGACCGATCTCGAGGGACTCGAGCTGTGTGAACTGAGCAAGAGACTGCAGACCCACACGGTCGATATCTTCCAAGTGGAGATGCCGCAGGTTGGAAAACCGAGCGAGGAACTGGTTCACGTCAACACGGGAATGCACCTTGAGCTCGGCGAGTTGTGGAGCCTGCGGGTACTTGAAGTACTCTGAGTAGGAAAGCACCTTCACACCGAGAGTCTTGAGCTGGGAAAGCTCCGGCATGCCCAGACGAAACAGCGACGACACGTCGAGGACTTCAAGATGCGGCAGGTTCCCCAGGAACTGGACAGAGCCCGTGTGTGGCCGGAAGCCGTAGACGTAGAGCTTGCGCAAATTGCGAAGCGTGCCGACGACGGAAAAGTCTACGTCGACGTCCTGTTTGACGTAGAGTTCTTCCAGCGTCGTCAACGCTGAGAGAGGCGACAGATCGGCGTACTTGAGGCCTGATAAGTTGAGTACACGAAGCTTCTTGAGTGGCGCGAGTGGCTCCAGACGCGAGAGGAACCGCGACCACGACAGGTCAAGATGTTCGACGTTGATGAGTGCACTCACGAACGCCTCACGGTCGTCATTAGCAAGGGACTGGACGTTGGCTTCCATTATCTCCAAGTGCTGCAAATTGCCTGCGAGTTTCGTGAGCGTGTTGAGTTTGACGATGGATTTGTGGTTCATCATGAGCTTCTTGAGTCGTGTGAGTGCGAGCAGCGGCTTGAGATTCTCCAAATTGCGCGTGTAGCTCAGATCCACAGCCCGCAGTTGGGCCATAGCCGACACAGGCGCGATGCTGTACACTGGCGTGTTGTACAGGTTCAGTTCCTGGAGCTGCGACAGCGAGTACAGCGGCGTGATGTCTTCGACGCCCGTATGCGCGAGGTTGAGATGCAGCAGCGACGATGCCAGCGCTTCAATACCCGTGAGATCTTCAAGCTCCGTGACATGCGAGAGATCGAGCGTCGTGAGCTGTGGGAAGCTGCGAAGACTGCGAAGCTCGAGGTGCGGTGTGTGGCGGAGTAAGTACCGATGGTGACGCAGTCGTAGGGATCGAAGGCCCATGAACACGCCGTCCAGCAGCTCCACTGAGCGCATGTCAGCGGCGTCGACGTGCTTGACACTGGCTTGCGTGGTAGCGTCCATGCCTGCTATTAGCGCCGCCGCGCGCGGCTCATCCGGAGGGATTTCCAGGCGAGTCGCCCGCAACGCCTGGTGGCGGAACGCCGAATGTGTGGCCGTGCGGCAGCTCTGGATCACGTGGAAAAGATCGGAAAGCGAGAGGTAGGTCGCAACTTGACTCACGACGTCGTCTTGTGTCCGCATCATCGCCAGGAACGCCACAGAAGCCGCATTTTCACCGCTGGAAGCACCGCCATCGGCAGGCTTCGCGGGCATTTTCACCGAGGAGATGGAGCACGTCCAGCAAAAAAGACCACCACAGCCGGATCAACCGGTATGCATTTACACAGGAGCCTTTGATACAGAATAAAGAAAGCCTGGAACTTTTCAGGTTCCCGAACGAAGCGCCTCGATGTCACTCTTATGAATATTCAAAAACCACAGTGACATAGCGCGAATATTGGAAAAAGAAGAATGACGGAAGAACAACACGACAAAGATAATGGTGAAGAATTGGCGCCGCTCCATCGTCTCCTCGCGCAAACCAGCGACATCGTGGGCAGCATTGCGGTCTTCCTATCATGGCAAGACCTTCTCCATGTTACGTGCGCCTCTACTGCTGCGTTTACGTCGGCATTGCGACGAGAATTTGAGCGCAAGACGCGTCTTCTCCTACCGCCAGATCCAGGTTTGTGGTCCGTGATCACCACGCGCTTCGCTGCAACCAAGCCCGAATGGAGCGCAATCTCGGTGGCTCACACTTCGTTGGTCACTGGAGCACTTGCTGCCTTTCCGAGCGTCCACATGGTCGTCGTGCAGCCGCATCGGTTCATGTTGCCGCCGGCAGTTGCGTCATTGGGGATCGACCTCACGCCGACTCTCCCGTGTTTCCTGAGGCTTGAAGATCTGGACGTCTCTGGCATAAGCGAGCTGGTCGATATCACACTACTGAGCCACTTGCCACAGCTTCGTCGACTCAATCTGTCTGCGACCGGTGTACAAGACCTCTCGCCCATCTCGCCCCTGCAAAACCTCCAGTCCCTGGACCTCTCCAAGACGCGGATTACGAGTCTCCAGTCACTGCGCGGGCTGCGCGAGCTAACAACACTCAACCTCGATGAAGCCAGTCAGCTATGTAGTCTCGAGCCGCTTGCAGGCCTCACGAACTTGACGTCGCTGACAGTTCGCCGGGTGAAATGCGAGTACGCGATGGAACAGCTCACGACGATCGCACCAAGGCTTCGTGAATTCGCGTGCTGCTCCAAGCTTCTCCAGTCATCGAGAGCTAACGATCGTTACGACGTGTTTGGGCGAATGCTGAGAGCGATGATCTGGGTCGAGTCCCTCGAGATCAAGAGCAACGCGACCATCGACGTTCAGTATGAGGACTTCGCCTCACTGACTCAGCTGCGGCGCATGCACGCGTCCGTGCTTCCTACAAGCGACTTATCACCGCTGTCTTCGTTGGTGCATCTCCAAGAGCTGTCGATCACGACCAGCAAATGGGTTGATCTATCAGCATTGGCGTGTTTGAGCGAGTTGCGGTCTCTCTACTACCACGGCGGCGATCCGGATTCAATGGATGCCATCACAGCTTCGAGCCCTCGGATCGAGCTACCCAATCTAAAGCATCTCGATGCATCGAACCACTACTTGGCAAGGCTTTCGAGTCTCCCCAAACTGGAAGAACTGAAGGTGTACGTGTGGAGTGGCGACCCGCTGATGCTACCGATTGGCTGCGCGACCAAGCTACTACGGTTTCAACTATCAGGAGACGTGGCTTTACGAGAAATCCACACGCATTTTCCTTACCTCGAAGAGTTGGAGCTTCAGCAATGCGCCAGCTACAACCCTCATGAGCTCGTGCTGTTCGAGAAACTCCAGTCTCTCACACTGAAAGATCCGTTCACCGATTTGATCCTTCCAGCTCGACAACTTCCTCAGCTACGCGTTCTTCGTCTGCAAGGGGCCAATATCAAGCATCAACCCCACTTGCGGAGTGTGCCGAATTTAGAGGTGCTCGACTTGGAGAAGACCAGCATTACGAGCCTCGAACAAATCGAAAACCTTGAGAAGCTTCGAGTTTTGAACCTCAAGGACACACCAGTACGAGATGTAACGCCGCTGTTGTCGATGCCAAGCCTGGAGAAAGTCGTCTTGCCGAAGAGTGCGATTTGCACACCTCTCGTGGCTGCGTTTCACGACCAATCGGGCTCACGTCAACTGCGAGAGGTGCTTCATTCATCGAAGAATTGCTTGTGGGGGCCACATCGTCGTCTTTCTCGCCGGAAATCAAAAGCAGGACCATCAGAGATCGAGGACATGCCACGTGGACGAGACGCTGGTGACCTTCTTACCCAAGCCATCAACAAGTGTTCAATCGCGTGACCAAGTGACGCCATATCGAGCTGTCATCATGTCGTGTCAGACCAGTATCACAAGATCCAAGACGGGGATTTCGAGTTCAAAGTATGTATTCCAAACAAAAACTCACAGGCACAGTGCTACGTCGGCTACAAGACTTTCGGCGACAAGAGTGCAGTCGCGAATCCAGCAGACTTCGTGCGGCGAGCGAACAACATGGCAACCGTCGCCTAGCAGCCAGTGCCTCCGGCGATCTTGAGGCAGCTCGTGCTTGGGTAGATCGACATGATGTTGACCATGACCGACCAAATGAGCGAGAAGACGAGGTAGAGCACGGTGAGACCACCGATGATCTTGCTCTTGCCGCCCTTCGCCTTGAGCTCCTGGGTCTGCTGCTTCTGCGGTGGAAGAAGTGGCAGCATGCACAAGCCGATGACGCTGGCGAAGTACGCGATCAAGTACGCGTAGGTGACGTTCGAGCGCACTTCGTGGGTGTCCTCCTGGATGTCAGTGCTCGTGACCTTGAGCTGGGCGTCGATGTTCTTGGTGATGGTGCTCGCGAAAGTTTGCGAGAGGTTGGAGACCGTCGTGAGCAGACCGTACACAGCACCTTCGTTGCCTTCGCCGGCGAGCTCGACGAAGACGAACGTGGCGACAATGAAGCTGACGCCCTGTGGCAAGTTCTCAAGGATCGGAGGACCGAGCCAGAACCACTGGTTACGCACAACGTCCCACGTCGTGAGCATCGTCGTGAATGCATCGATACAGTACGCACCGATGACCGCAGCCGCGTGGATGTATCGCCAGTTCCAGTGGAGTCCAAACTTGCTCGTGAAGTAAATCACCGCGGCGAACAAGGTGTTACCAACGACCGAGGCGATGGTCTGGTTGATCGGCGTGGTGTGGACCCAGTACTCTTGGATCGGAGACGAGCACACGGTCGTGATGTTCTCGAAGATTCCGGAGAAGAAGACGTAGAACACGACCTGGTACATCGCGCGCGACTGAAGCAGCTCCCAGAATTCCATGAGGTAATCCTTGACATTGACGCCCGGGTGTCTGTCTTCCTTGATGTAGAACCACGTGAGCGGGATCGCAGGAACCGAGAACACCAGCGTGATGACCATGAGCTGCGGGAACGTGAGCGAGAAGTCGAAGGTGCCGCCGTACTGCTCGCCGTTGAAGAAGAAGCCCGTCACGATGTACGCAAAGGTCATGAACACGGTACGAACGAGGTAGATGGTGGACTGGGTCGTACCACGGACGTCTTCAGGCTCACGCTGGGCGAGTTCGACGACGATCGCATCAGACGCGACATCAGCACCAACGTATCCAACAGCGGCGAGCATCATGAACACAATGAGCTTGCTTCCGCTGTCGGGAGCGTGCTTGTTGATTCCCGTCGCCCACTCCTCCGCGGTATACTTGGTTGGGTCCTTGTCAGCGAGCGAGCGGTCGATGTAGTACGGCTTCTCCATCTTCGAGCAGGCCATGATCAAGAGCATGAGCGAGCACAGCGTCCAGCCGATGAACATGAACGGACGACGGCGGTATCCGAAGATCGGGAAGCAGTCCGAGAGCATGCCGTAGATCACCTTGAATGACCATGGCAGCGTCAGCAACACACTGGCCGACGTGATTTGCGTGCCTTCCATGTTCAGGTACTGCTGAAGCACGGGATACACGGTACTTGGCAGAGTGCCGTACACGACACCGACGGCAGCGTACTACGCAAGAAGACCGCAGTATTCGCGCGAGTACAAGTTTGGACGGCCACCGGCACGAAGGGCACCGCCTTCGATACCGTCCACAGGAGTCTTGATACCGGCGTAGGCATCATCGCCCTTGACCTGGGCAGCCGACGAGATGTACGAGACGCGGTCGACGATGTCGGCGACGGACGTTGGCATGGTCTTCTCGTTCTTCTTCGGAGTCGAGGAGGAGGAGGAGGCTACTTGGGCACTGGACCGCAGAATGGAGAATGAAGAATGGAAAACGAAGTCTTGAGTCTCACGGCGTCAATCCTGTCGACAGCTTCTCGACACACGGCTCAACGAAGTATTGGCAATCAACGCTGCGAGCCATCAATGCTTGCTGGACCTTCGGCGACAGAGCGAGTCGGCGACTCGCATGTCCCAGCCCATGGACAGGACCCAGTGTGACCACAATGACACAATCCTGTTCTCTTTTGGGCCAACATTTTGAAGCAAGCAGTCCATACAGTACAGTTTGCTGACTTCGAAGACTATCGTGATTAGTGCCGCAATTCTTCGTTGGTCTCAACATTGCAAGAGACGGCGATGCAAATGTTGGGACTTTCAATTTTCAATTGAAAAGAACCGGAATTGGCACGGTGATGTGATGGACCAGCTGATATATCGTGTCGTCTCAGGAAAATGGCTGTTCTCACGCGTTGCGAAACCTAAAATTCCATTAAAAATTAAAAAAAGATACCGGAACTTACAGAGAATACGACGAAGAATACGAATGTGCTTCATGCGTGCAGACCTCGAGAATCCAAGCGAAAGACCAACGAGTTCCGTACTCTTACACAGAGAATGGCGGATATCCACTGGATTGTAGCTTCGCTATCAGGAACATAGTACTGTATTTTTCAACAACCTGATGTGATTTTCACCAAACTTGCACATGATTTCCTTGCCACTCAAATGGCCGCAATCAAACTGTCGCAGCGAGTCCTTGCATCAAATGCATCACATGACCACGCCCCCAAAAGACACTGCTATTTTCACTGATGGTGATCCTGCTGTTCAAAACACTGCACTCTCTTACTGAAGGTGATCTTGTTGTACTGTATGTACTGTAGACGGATTGCGCTTTGAGTTGTAGACGAGAAATGTACACATTTACCGCACGGGACAGGACGCACTGAGCCGGGCTCGTGGAACGAAGTGTGCAAGAAAGTCGAAGATATGGACCACAGCGCAAGAAACCAAGTTGGTGTACTAGCGTTGCCGTACCGGTAGACGATGCCATACTGGGTAATCCTCCTGGATCGGTTGCGCAATCGCCAGCTCTCCCATTCTGGGTTATGAGAGCCTTCTCCGACAGAATCCACCACGTACTGCGTGTGGACCGCAGTGACGTTCCTCGAAGTGGACTCTATGCGTCCTTGTTCGCAGCAGGTTGCGTGGCGATCGATCGACTCCACGTCAAGGCAACAGAGAGCATACAGTCCTGCACTTCAACAAGTGAAATCGTTTTAATTTTGACGGGAGCTCTAGCGCAGCTACGGTAGTATTTCGAAGAACACACTATACAGTTCTCTATATCACCATAAACCCAGTGAGCAACGTCCACAAGCCAGTCAATGTGCACGTTGAAGTTGCTCGTTGAAGACGCATTCTTCCGTATTAAAAACGTCCCCAGTCATTGCCCCGGCTCGTACACGCATAACGTGAAGCAACTTCCACGCTGGACTCTTCAAAATTCTCAAGGAAAAGCCAATGGATAGCTCCATTGAAGGCTACTCCGACTACTACCGTACGTACTACGTAGTAGTATGGTGAGGTGGGGAGGGAGTCAATAAACAATGAGCCTCAAAAAGTGGACGTGTGGTAGACCCCATCTTGGCATTGGTCAATAGAAAGGAAGAAGCACTAGTTCGAGTTCGCTACATATATTCATGGCTAGCCTGCTACCTCAGATGTTCCTGCCTCCATCGGCAGGAAAGTGATACCGCAGCTCGCATACGACACAGTAACTTGGTTACTTAGCAGCCATCACCACCAGCAACCTTGAGGCAGCTCGTGCTCGGGTAGATCGACATGATGTTGACCATGACCGACCAAATGAGCGAGAAGGTGAGGTAGACCACAGTGAGAGTACCAATGATCTTGCTCTTGCCACCCTTGGCCTTGAGCTCCTGGGTCTCCTTCTTCTGCGGTGGAAGCAGAGGAAGCATGCACAGGCCGAGGATGCTCGTCAAGTAGGCGAACAGGTACGCATAGGTGACGTTGGCACGCACTTCGTGGGTGTCCTCCTGGATGTCGACACTCGAGACCTTGAGCTGAGCATCGATGTTCTTGGTGATGGTGCTGGAGAACGTGGACGAGAGGTTGGACACCGTCGTGAGCAGACCGTACACAGCACCTTCGTTGCCCTCACCGGCGAGCTCGACGAACACGTAGGTACCAACGATGAAGCTGACACCCGCTGGCAGGTTCTCGAGAAGCGGAGGACCAAGATAGAACCACTGGTTACGCACGACATCCCAAATCACGAGCATCGACACCGTCGCGTCGATAGCGTACGACGCGATGAGCGTGATGGCATGGATCCATCGCCAGTTCCAGTGGAGACCGCGCTTGCCCGTGTAGTACAACACCAGCGCGAAGATAGCGTTACCGATGACCGACGCGATGGTGCTGTTGAGTGGCGTCGCGTGCACCCAGTATTCCTGGATTGGCGAGCCGCACGTGACGGAGATACCTTCGAAGATACCCGAGAAGAACACGTAGAAGATAACCTGGTACATGGCACGCGACTGGAGCAGCTCCCAGAACTCGACAATGTAGTCCTTGACATTCACACCTGGGTGCTTCTCCTCCTTGATGAAGATCCACGTGAGAGGGATGGTCGGGATCACGAACACCAACAGGATGATCATGAGCTGCGGGAACGTGAGCGAGAAATCGAAGTCACCGCCGTACTGCTCGCCGTTGAAGAGGAAGCCCGTAAGGATGTACGCAAACGTGATGAAGATCGTACGCACGAGGTAGATCGTGGTCTGAGTCGTACCACGGACATCTTCAGGCTCACGCTGGGCGAGTTCGACGACAATAGCATCAGCGGCGACATCAGCACCAACGTAACCGACAGCAGCAAGCATCATGAGCACAACCAGCTTACTTCCGCTGCCAGGGGCGTCGAGGTTGATACCAGCGGCGATCTCCTCTTCCGTCCAGGACGATGGTTCGCGGTCAGCGAGCGAACGATCGATGTAGTACGGCTTGCCCATCTTCTCACACGCCATGATCAGAAGCATGAGCGCACACAACGTCCAGCCGATCATCATGAAGGGGCGACGACGGTAGCCGAAGATCGGGAAGCAGTCGGAGAGGATACCGTAAATCACCTTAAACGACCATGGCAGCGTTAGCAGCACACTGGCCGACGTGATCTGGGTGCCGTCCATGTTGAGGTACACCTGCAGCACAGGGTAAACCGTGCTGGGAAGTGTACCGTAGACGACACCGACGGCCGCGTATTGCATGAGCAGACCACAGTACTCGCGCGTGTAGAGGTCTGGACGACCACCGGCACGAAGGGCACCGCCTTCAATAGCGTCCGAAGGAGTCTTGATACCGGCGTAGGCATCGTCGCCCTTGGCCTTGGTGGCCGACGAGATGTACGAGACGCGGTCGATGATATCGGCGACCGACGCAGTCATGGCTTCTTTTGGCTCTTGAAGGTGGTTGGTGGCTGGTGAGCACTAGACGGCAAAAGGGAGAATGAGTCCGTTGCTCTCAAGCACCGAGCTGGCTGAGAGAGAGAGAGACTCCAGTCGGTTGGAACCTCCCATTGGAAGGGAACTTTGAAGGACAGGACCTCAGGTCCCCATCAATGGAAAGGCAACAAGAGAAGTCGACGACAACAGTACAGTAGACTCAGGATCACAACCATCTCGTGCCCTCGCTCAGTTTTTCGGAAGACCTCTCCTTCACTTCCATACAGTACGGTACAATCTATCTGGTCATTTTTGACTGTCAAAGCCTGCATGCAGATCATTGTGCTTGAAAAGGCAGCAGCTGCTGGCAAGTAACGTCGTGAATGCCTGATTTGGAAGAGGTCCATCAATCCGAAAACCCCCTTCGGTCATCTACATCAGTCTCTGTACGGGCATGGGAGACTATAGCTGATGTACTGTATTGACTGGATTTGTGCATTCTTGTGGGCCACAAGACAAGTTATGGCAGCGAAGAAGAACGGAGAGGGACATCTGCAGCGCGACTGCACTGAATCGATGAAGACGATAGAAAAGAGTGAGAGAGAGCGGATCTGAATGAGCATCGAGAAGTCGAGAGAGAACAAAGACGAAGACATGAGAATGGAAAGGAGATGGGAAGACCGTAAGTCGCCCGTTGAGTCCAGGACGGCCATAGACTCACGAGTCACACGTGACCTCGAAGCAGTCGATGGATTGGGCCTTTGGCCGACGTGTCGCCGTCTGTTCTCACCGTTTTCCAGCGCATCTCATCTTTGGGGCTATCCGACCAATGCAAAACAGACTCTGTCATCTACAGCGCAGTGGCGGTCACAGTTTGATAGCGTCTCCATTGGCATCGATTTGCGTGGATGGATGGCTCTGACTCTGAACACTTGAGATCAGATCAGCATGAGCGATCCATGATCGATGGAACTCACTCTCCATTGAGACTCTCAATTTGAGAGAGAAGCGGTGGCCTCTGGAAACTCGAGTTGACTGCTGTGGACCACTTCATCTACAGAGCATGTCGCCGTCAACATCAGATCACGATGTCACAGTCCACCATCGTGATCCAACAGTTGGATGGCAGGAGAGGAGAAAAGATCGCCATGTTGAAGCAACTGCGAGCAGCCTCAGCGGATCAGCGGCTTCGTGATGGCTGCCTCCACTCTCTAATCTAGGAAGCCATTATGGCACGGAAGGCTGCAGAATGGAAAACGAAGACGATATGAACTTCGTTTCCTCAAAATTAAGGCGTTTTGTTGGGAGAAGAAGGCGAACGCGTTTAGTCTTGCGAGTCGCAAGTTGCGACCACACATCAGGAACTAAAACGCCTCAAGCTTCTGCGTCGTTCGCTCAGACTCTCACACACATTTGATTGCTCCTTCCTGATGGTCCACTCGTTCCTTTCACCCACAATGCTTGACCGATCCGGTACTGTCTATGTCCAATGCGTTGCACTGTCGTTGACAGATACGCATCGACTATGTACCACAAGCGATCCGTCTGACTCAGACTCTGAGCCGGAGGTCAGTGAGACATATGTGACACACGGTCCCGGCTCACCTCAAATCTTGACGTGAGGAAAGCCACAAAAACTGGACTTTTTGTAGGTTCTGGGTTTTAGATCTTCTGGAAATAGAGCCTCAATGCAAAACCTGGAGCGACTACTGTACAGTAGAAACCCAGCATCGTCTTCCTCATTCTGCGGTGGTTTCAACGATATTTTGAATGCCCGAACTCGGGAGCTGCAGCATTCCCGCTCAAGACTATACCGTGAGGGTCTCGTTGTTGAACTCAACTTTAGATTGTGAACGGACCAAGTCAAGTCATTTTTCGATCTGTTTCCTCAGTTTCCTCAGTTTCCTCAGTTTCCTGGAGATGTAGATGAGTCCAGGACTGCCAGTTCAAAGCGCAGTGAACATAATGTTCAACATTGACCCCCGCAACTTGAAATCCGTACAGCTGTAGTATGATGACAGCGCACAGTTGAGTCGCAGTCGATTTCTGCGTGATGGCGCAGCCAATTTGTGTTGACTGCGGCCAACAGAAGGAAAGTGTATTTTTGGATGGGACTAATACTGTATTATTGTTGTGTGGAGGAGACAACACCCGCCGTCATGGATTCAACGTCTGGAGACCCAACGAGGGAGACTCAATTGCGAGGATCATGAACCAAGCCGACAGGATTTTGATTCTACTGTACGAAGTGCTGAAGACGTGTTTGCACAAACGCAAGAGGAAATTCGCCTCGTGTGCTGGTACTCCAGAAGTACCGGTACCGGTACAGTCCAATGGGGTCGTGAATTAGAGTTCAGTACTGTACTGTTCTTCAAATAGAGTACAGTACTGTTCTGCGGTCTCAGCAGGATCGCTGCCGCGGATCTGAGCGCGGCCACTGCGAGATCAGAAACCAAATCTCATTTCCGTTCCCACAAGCTTGCTGCCAAAGCGACACATTGCGTCACACAACCCTTGACAGGAATCAGGTGACTGAGTCACCGTGACTCCCTTGGCGGAGGACGTCAGCTGCTGCGTACGTCGTACAGTAACTCGGCAGCCTCGGCAGCCATGTCGCCCCGCTCACCGCGTTTCAGTTTCCCCAGCAGTGCACAGCACAGGACAGTTTTCTACGACATGAGTCTCAAATGTTGGAGGATAAAAGTCGCATACCCTGTACAGTAGGCTTGAAAATATGCGGCAATTCTGGTCCGCAGTACCCACGTGACACACCTCGACAGCCTACACCCACAATTTCCCTAGATTTTGGGGTCTGGCAGTGCTCCATGAGTCTCTTTGCAAGGGATTCTCCATGATCTGAGCAGTAGAAAAGCTGTCACTGAATCCACACAAATGGAGCCTTCGAGTGCTACTCTCCCTCGGTCAGTGGTGTCAACGAAACGCCAACGATGCAAGCGCAACTGGTCGTTCGGCCGTTCGGCACCTGACGCTCCTTGCAATGCAAGCCCAAAACACGAGCCTCAGACCCTGGACGAGTGGCTTCCATTCTTTCGCCCTGCGTTCGTCGCCAGGCAGATCCTGGTGACTTTTGCCAACAGTCTTCATTCTCATTCTCCAATCTGCAGCCGAGTGCCCAAGCCAAGTGCCTCTTCATCTCCAAGGACTACGAGAAACCATGAGTGCCCCTGTCGCCGACCTCGTCGAGCGCGTCTCGTACATCTCGTCGGCCACCAAGGCCAAGGGCGACGACGCCTACGCCGGTATCAAGACCCCTTCGGACGGGTTCGAAGGCGGAGCTCTTCGTGCCGGCGGTCGTCCAGACCTCTACACGCGCGAGTACTGTGGTCTGCTCATGCAATACGCGGCCGTCGGTGTCGTCTACGGTACGCTTCCCAGCACGGTCTACCCTGTGCTCCAGGAGTACTTGAACATGGAAGGCACGCAAATCACGTCGGCCAGTGTGCTCCTCACGCTGCCGTGGTCGTTCAAGGTGCTGTACGGCATCATCTCGGACTGCTTTCCGATCTTCGGCTACCGTCGTCGTCCGTTCATGATGATCGGCTGGTCGCTGTGTGCGCTCATGCTTCTGATCATGGCTTGCTCGAAGATGGGCAAGCCATACTACATCGACCGCTCGTTGGCGTCCAAGGACCCAAACGACTACACGCCTGATGATATCAAGTTCGGCATCAACGAAGACGCTCCAGGAAGCGGTAGTAAGCTGGTTGTGCTCATGATGCTTGCTGCTGTCGGCTACGTCGGTGCTGACGTTGCCGCTGATGCTATTGTCGTTGAACTCGCCCAGCGTGAGCCTGAAGATGTCCGTGGTACGACCCAGACGACCATCTACCTCGTGCGTACGATCTTCATCACGTTCGCGTACATCCTCACGGGCTTCCTCTTCAACGGCGAGCAGTACGGCGGCACCTTCGACTTCTCGCTCACGTTCCCGCAGCTCATGATCATCTTGTTGGTGTTTGTGATCCCGACGATCCCTCTCACGTGGATCTTCATCAAGGAAGACAAGCACCCGGGAGTGAACCTTAGCAGCTACATCGTCGAGTTCTGGGAGCTTCTGCAGTCGCGTGCCATGTACCAAGTCATCTTTTACAAGTTCTTCTCGGGTATCTTCGAAGGTATCTCCGTTACGTGCGGTTCTCCTATCCAGGAGTACTGGGTCAACGCCACGCCACTTAACAGCACCATCGCGTCGGTCATTGGCAACACTATCTTTGCTGGTGTGCTCTATGTCACGGGCAAGCGCGGTCTCCACTGGAACTGGCGATGGATCCACGCGATCACGCTCATCTCGTCGTACGTCATTGACGGCTTCGTCACGATGCTCACCACGTGGGACGTTGTCCGCAACCAGTGGTTCTGGCTCGGTCCTCCACTCCTCGAGAATCTCCCGTCGGGTGTCAGCTTCATTGTCAGCACCTACGTGTTTGTGGAACTTGCTGGCGAAGGCAACGAGGGTGCTGTGTACGGTCTGTTGACAACGGTCTCGAACCTGTCGTCGACGTTTGCTAGCACCATCACCAAGAACATCGACGCGTCGTTCAAGGTCTCGAGCAAGCACATTCGCCAGGATACCCACGACGTTCGCACGGACGTGACCATCGTGTACATGATCGCGTACTTCGCGAGTGTCATTGGTCTTGCCATGCTTCCGCTGCTGCCAGCCCAGAAGAAGCAGACCCAGGAGCTCAAGGCCAAGGGCGGCAAGAGCAAGCTCATCGGTGGTATTACCGTGGTCTACCTCACCTTCTCCCTTTGCTGGTCGGTCATGGTCAACATCATGTCAATCTATCCAAGCACGAGCTGCCTCAAGATCGCCGGCGGCAACGGCTGCTAAGTGTTCGCATTTTACGACACGACTGTTCAACCAGAGTGTACAGTCGAACGTGCCCGTAAGTCATCCAGTCTTTCTCGCAATGTTAACAAAAAAAGCAAACTTTGTTTTTGAGAAAACGGCTTCCATTATTACGATTACTTTCTTTTTACTGCATGCTACAAACTACTATCACTCGACTTGTTCAACACGTCCTCCTATGTCTCATACACTACGCCTAGTAGTAGCTGTTGACGACAGCTCCGGCGCCGGCGTTCACACCCGCGTTGGCACCAAAGTTCACGCCTGCGCCAGCGCCGACACCAGCGCCAACTCCAGCACCAAGTCCGGCGCCAGCGTTCACTCCGGCGTTAAGGCCAAGGCCGAGACCGAGACCTCCGAAGAGTCCGCCTCCGACTCCAGAGTAGCCATGGCCACCGGCACCGACATTGGCACCGACGCCGGCGCTCACACCAGCACCAACTCCAGCACCGACACCGATATCCGCGTCACCTCCGACCTCAGCTTTGTCTCCGACGCTCGCTCCAGCACCGACCTTTGCGCCGGCCTT
>JAADXE010000692.1:0-17848 GCA_023337545.1 Pythium coloratum | reverse complement strand
TTCATCATGGCCGAAGTGCAGGCGTTCGCTGATCTCAAGGAGTGTAAGTTGCCTGCTAGATTCACTGACTATTGTGACTATCGCTGCTATGGTACTGACTCGTGGTTTTGCTGATCATCTTTCTGTAGTGGGCTCGGAGGAAGCCGTGAAGAAGGCCGGCAAGCTGAAGATGCAGGGCAAGAAGTACGAGATGCAGGACGGTGACGTCGTGTTCTTCAAGTTCAACACCTAAGCACGTCATGACGAGCCCTCAAGGAGATAGCAAGGACAACAACTGTAGTGTTCACGTCCCTTTCAATCAGAGAGACAAGTAAACGAAACGATGATCCTCTCCTTGCTCCTGCCAAATTAGCATGGCCTAGCTTCTTCAGGTTAACTTATGCGAGTCTCCTTCCAAATCAGAGTCGGCTCAGATATGTCTGATCCAAAAACCGATGAATACCGGTTTAGGTCCAGCCATCCCATATTAGTGGCCCGTCGTGAGTGGGCGTGAATGGAGCTGCTCACCACACTCCCAAGAAGCCCAACGGAAAGTCGGTCGCCACCAGAGTCACGCGTCGAATATGAGCACCAGTAAGATCGCGCACGCCTCCAAGGTCGTGTGGCACGTCGTGGACGCCAAGGGCCAGGTGCTTGGCCGTCTGGCCTCGCAGCTCGCGCCGATTCTACGCGGCAAGCACAAGCCGACGTACGCGCCGAACGTCGACTGCGGCGACTACGTCGTGGTCATCAACGCCAAGGACATCGTGCTCACGGGCGAGAAGTGGGACCAGAAGCTGTACCGCTGGCACACGGGCCACCCAGGTGGCCTCAAGCAGCGCACGGCGCGCGAGCTGTTCGAGCGCAAGCCAGAGGAGGTGCTGCGTCGCGCGGTGTTTGGCATGCTGCCCAAGAACAAGATGCGCAAGCTGCAGGACGACAAGCTCAAGATCTTCCTCGAAGGCGAGCACGACTTCACGGAACAGGTCGGCGAGAACCCAGTGGTGCTGTAAACGCAGACTTCCACTGGAGCAGATTTGATTTGTAATAGAAAAACAAGCACAAAACGAAGAGCGCCCTCGTGTTCTTTCTACGGTACTTCTGTATCTACATGATGATGATCATTGCGCGATTCCTCGTCGACACTGTCAGGAGCGACGACTGGCTGCTGGAGATTAGCAGCGACGAGCTGCTCATCGGTCGCTAGCGTGTTGAGCAAGGCGTGGAGGTCCATGAGCCCCGAGTCCTCCTCTGCAAACGGCGCCACCAACTGCAGTAGACCACCACACAAGTCGTTAGCCTGTGGATACACCAGAGACGTCTCACTGAAGCAGCTTACCTTGGCGAGAGTCTCCTCTGTGCAGCTCTGCCAGTCCTCGGGCAGTGCAAACGGCACGGTCGTGAGACCGTGGAGCACTCGCACGACTTCCACCAGCGTCTTCTGCGGTGTGCTAGTGGCTTTGTCTCCTTCTGGAACTCCTAGTCGAGCCCGCAGCTCGTTTTGCTGGCGCTCATTGAGCAACACACTATGGCACACTTCGATCTCAGGCGACGGATCGACAGGCGCGCGTGGCACGAGCCGAAGCTGCGAGTCGACCTTCACGCGAGTGTCCTCGATCAAATGTTGCAGCGACGGGAACCGATACACTTGCGGTGGCTACCACACGACAACAAACGTGAGCTGCTGACTCATAAAAGACACACACAAACACTGCGGAAGAGGGAGGACTCACCTTGACGTCGATGTAGAAGGGCAGGTCGATCTCGGCCTCGATGGTGGCTCGCACGTGGCTGACCAGCGACGCGACCGCCGCCTCCTCGCGCTTAGCTCGCTGTTCGATCATCGCTTGCAGCGTCGCTTCAACAGATCGAAGACCACGGCCGACGTGGTCATACGCGCTTTGCACGCTGTCTTTGAGGTACCGCACCCGTCGCAGGAGCAGCTCCTGCTCGTACTTGACGGCCTTGATGAAGTTGCTGGTCGCGACGTCGATCGACTGACGGGGAAGCAACGCGACGGAAGACACTGGCGTCGCCGTTGGAGTGGCTGCTGGGGTGTTGCCCGTCTTGCCTCCGGGCTTTGCGTGGGCTGCAGGCGGAGCAGCAGGGGCGACTGGCTCCGGCGGCTTGGTGGCTTCTGCTTGCTTGGGCGGTGCATTCACAATCGCCTGGACGAGCGTCTCACATCGTTGGATCACCGAGTCGTACGACTGAAGCAACGTCTCCAGCGAGAGTGGATCCACTGCCTCAGCCATCACTGCTCCAGCGTGGACGGGCGGTGTCGACACGAGTGGAGGCTTCGCCTTGGCTGCAGCCGCACCCTTGCCACCCTTTGCTGCCGCTGCTGGAGCTGGAGCTGCAGGCGTCGGAGCGGCAGCGACAACAGGCACAACCTGATCTTCATCAACAAACGTCTTCAATGTGAACTCGGCCAGGAGCTGAGGGTTCGCCTTGAGGTGGTCACCGACGCCAGCGAGCTGAGCCGGTTCGTCACTGGCGGCCAGGAACGCGTCCAACAGGAGCTGGATGGATACTCGGAATCGATCGCACTCGGCCTGCAGTGCTCGTTGGAAGACCACTGCGATCCATTGACAGGTATCTTCCAGCCAGCCATCGGCCATGATCTCACGCAGTTCGTCTTCGCTTTCACGTTGCTTGGTTGTCACAATCAGACACAGTTCGTCCTGCAAGACGTCGGTTCGCGCGTGGAGCTCTTGCTTGGTCGCGTCCTCAAACCGCATCTCATCTACCACGGCGTTGAATTGGCTCTGGAAGGCGTTCACGACGAGCTGCTTCTTGTCGGCGCGACGCACGAACCGGGCCACGGTCTCAATTGTCCACTGCAATCGCGTCTCCACGCATTCACGCTGATGCCGCTGCAGTTTCATGCACTGCTTCATCGCGTGGACGTACTCAGTCTCCATGGCGTCCCACACGCCCGCCAACACACGTGCTAGTGGTGGATGCAGCGACCCGGAGAACGTCGAGCGAGCATTCCGAACCTGCAAGGACTCCTCAAACAGCCAGTCGCGTGCGTCCACGAGTGCACTTTCCACCAGTTTCTTGGCGTTTTCGATGCCATTGCGAAGCTCTGCGACCTCTTCTTTCTTGGCTTTGGCCTCTTCGGCCTGTTGTACGACGTGTTGGGCTTTGGTGACTTCTTCTTGCGCTAGAAGAATGCCTCGCTTGAGATCTGCAAGCTTGAGTTGCCGGGTTTCTTCTCGTTCCATGGCCACGTTTTCCGCGAGCTCTTTTTCTTGTTGTTGAGCTTCTCGAGTCGCTTGTTGCTGATCGAAAAATGAATCGACGAGCTCTACGAGGCGTTGGTGGGTCTCCTCTATCGTCAGCGCGCGTGTGATCGCTACGCGCTGGCCCTCAGAAGACTCGGTAGTCGCGAGCTGCCGCAGTGTATCGAACTGCTTGAACCACTGGTTGTGAGGCTCTGCAAAGTCTAGAGTGGAGAGCGACTGCAGAGACAGCAACGCCGACGCATTGGTGGTCGAGTTGACGTGTTGAAGTCGATGGCGGTCCGTCGCATCCAGCTCAGGCAGAGAACACAGCAAGTGGTGGCGTTGCTCCTTTGTTTCGCAGTCTTCTAGCTTGCCCAGACACCGCTCGAGCACCGTTGAGTCCGCGCAGTCCAAATAGAACACCAAATCCACACCGGATCTGCCGAACAGAAACGACTTGGGCAGCGTCGGCTTGCTGCAGCCCGGAGTGAGCAGCGTCTCGTAGTCGTACGGAGACTTGACGTGGTTAGGATCCACGAAACCAGTCAAGCATTCTTCTAGACTCTGCGCGTGAGCAGCCGTGGACGGCAAGTCGAACAGGATCCATCGATTCCGCTTGGCCTCGTCGAGTCGCTGCACGGCCTCGTAGACCAACGCACTGTAAACACACGGAGGGATTTCCTGTCCGCTGGCAAGAAGTGTTTGGGCTTCAGATCCTAACGATGTTTGCGAATCGATCGCGTCCATCAGAAGCTGCTCGACGGAGAGCACTGCGAGCTCGTACTTGTCGGCGAGTTGCTTGGCCTGCGTGTCCTTTCCCGCAAATGGAGGACCGAAGAGTAGAATACACAGTCGCGGAAGTGATGGCTGAGCAGCATCCACTGGAGCCGTAGATACCGGGAGCTCTTGTGAGGTCTCTTCCACTTCTGGTGCAGACTCTAGAACCCGTAACGACTCGATCACTGCCTCTCCTGCGGTGATTTCACTGTTTTCTTCAACAGCCTCAGGGGAAGTGTCATCGGTCGACAGAGTTACCGGCGTCTCTTCTTTTGACGGTGAAGGTTCGATTCGAGGCGTCGCCTGAGAGGCTGATGGAGGGTCTGCATGAGTGAGCCACCGTAGATACTTGACGGTCTCACCTAGGACATATCGGTCTTCCAGCATCTCCACGGCCGCGATGAACTTCCAGTCGCTGGGCACCCACGGAGACAACGCCGAGCCTTTCGCGACGGCTCCCACATAGTCGTGATTGGTGAACGCTGGAGTCAAGAAGCGCTGCAGATACTCCTTGAGTTGGTGGTACACGAGCTCTTCTTCTCCTTCCATGCTTTGCGCGTTGTCTTCCCCACTTCCAGTGAGAGCCAGCGGCCCTCGCGTCGCAAACGAGAACTTGTGCTCCTCCCAGGCCTCGATGGTCGACAGAAACTCCGCGGTATCGCGAAAGAACATGGAATCCTCGCGTTTCCCCGCCACAAAGAGGGCAAACTCGACGAGTTCGTGCATCACGAGCCCAACGACAAGTCGATTCTCGTGCTGCTGGGCGGCAAACCGAGCCATCAGTCGATGCGCCTTCTGCACGCCCTGGATCTCCCAGTCATCGTTGTACTTGGCGAAAAGCAGATCAAACGACGCCGAATCACGATCAATCGCCTCGTGTGAGTCGATCTCGCGACGATTCGTGTAGCTCTCTTCGCGACGGGCTCGGTTGTCGGTCGCTATCTCTTTGTAGATCAGAATCTTGGCCATCGACTGCCGTGACTCGGCTTCTCGATGCGTCGATCGCTGGATGAGATCCTCGAGATCTTGCGTGGTGTTGACGCTGTTGGACTGCGACTGATGGTGCAGTGAGTCTTGCAAGAACCGCTTCCGTCGTCTCTCAAACTGCTCTCGCCGCCGCTCGCGGTGCTGCTTCTGGTCGCGAATACTAGTCGCACTACTCACCAGCTCTGGATTCGTCTCACTCACACGCACCGGTTTGTGTGGGTCAGCTAACCCTGGTCCGTCTCGCGCGTGCTGTGTCTCTAGCGTCGTACTCAACGATCTCAAACCGTAGCCAATGGATTTTCGAGACGGCTGACCGCTGCTGTTTGCTGACTTCGCACTCTTACTACTGGACCCTCGCCGCTCAAACTCGTCCAGATCATTTTCGACCGTGTGGCGTAAGCTGAACGTGTGCAGTTGCTCTTTTTTGGCCTTCTCCGCGATAAGTTGTTGGTAAAACGCGGCCTTGCGGTGTTCTCGTTCGCTTTTCTTCTGCAGCGCAAGCCGCCAGGCAGGCGAGTCGGTCTCCTCGAGGGCCGTCCTGATAAACTCACTGTGGATAAACACCTGGTGCAATCGCTCAGCCTTGGTGAGCTCCAGCTCCTCTTTCTGGTGCGCCTGCTTGACGCGATAGTCCACCATCCTGCGTTTGTCGACTTCAATCGCCTCTCTAATCGTTCACATACACACACAAATCAGTCAGCTCCACAGTCTCCGATAAAATATACCCCACAAGCGAACGCAACTCACTTTTCCTGCCGCAATGCATTCAGCGACTTGACTTGGCGTCTCACTGAATGCTCGAAGAAGTAATGGTGCGCAGCGTCGTACGTTGGCTTGGCCAGCTTCACGGGCATGTTGTGCAGCGGCCGGATGTTGGTGCGTTCCATCGACTTGGTCGAGACGCCCGGCGCGCGTGCGATGCGGTCGCTCGCCATCTTGATCTGGTACAACACGTTCGCCGCGGCTCCGCTCTTGCCGTTCATGATGGACGTCGCGATTTTCGAGTCAAACTTGATGTTGAGATGGCGGAACGTTGGCTCCAAGAGGCAGAAGTTGATGATCTTGGCGTCGGCGATGGCGCTGTCCATGAAGTCGGTAAAGTTGTGCTGCTGGTTCAGGCGGTGCAGGATCTCGCCCAGCAAGTAGCCGCTGGAGAAATCGGTCTCTACATTGGTCACGTACGCCGAGAGCTGCAGGTCGTTGTTGATCCAGTGGAGCAGCAGCTCCGACATGGTGATTGCCGAGGAACTACGGACGCCCACGAGCCAGGAGACACTGCCACGAGATCAGCGTGATGACCAAAACGGGATGCAGATAACTGCGGTGGCGTCGCGAGCGTGTGAGTTGCCTTGATGCACGTAGAGGTCACACAAGCTGCCCGACACGTCGGCTCGAGGTTGCCCATGACCTGGTTGCGATCCTGAAGAGACACTTGAAGTAGCACTGCGAGCGTAGAATTTATAGGACCACATGCTAGACGTTGGGGGGGTGTGAGACCATATCGGTTCTTAACTGATGTACAAAGTTGGCGACTGACAGGCAAAGGAACACAGCTGACAATCTGAGGATATCAGGTGAAACTGGGCTCGAGATTCCTTTCCAATTCATTTCATCATTTCATTTGTTTTCTTTGGCGGTGGTTTCGAATCGAAGATGGTTTCCTGAACTTCCCTCCATCACCATCTCATCACGTTCTGGACGCAGCTCTCACTTCAATCAACATGGAGAGTGAGTTGCTGGATCCTCGCAGGAACTAACTGGACTAAAGATGCCGTCCAGAAGAAGGTTCGCGGACGACACACCACAACGTTCGCCGCCGTTTACGCTGGGGGCAACAAGAAGAGTTTACAGCCTGAGAAAAAGGCGAAAGAAAACGGTCACCTGCCATTGCATGAAATCAACCCGACCCCTAAAATGGCGAGAGTGTGGGTGATGTGAGGATGCTGGGCGAATCAGAGGGCGTTTTGTTCGAATTTGGACCAATTCCTGAGTCAGCGGCGAGCCTCGTGTGCCTCTCCGTTCAGACTCCGCACACCACCCTCGGCCACTTTCATCGGCGGTGGAGCACATCGACGCGCACATTCTCTCACGAGCGACTGCCGACGCGCGCCGACTGAAGCAAACCAAGTGCGTGAAGAAGCCGTCGCCTTGTCTGTCGCAGGCATAGATCAACGTGGCGCAGGACCCTTCCGTCATCTCCGTCCCCGTCGCCCAAAGAAATCCTTCTGTGCGTGTGCGGATTGAATGACACTAGCGGCGTCGGAACAAATCCCTGCCTGCGTGTCGTGCCAGTCCGAAATTTCGCTGTAAAGGAACAAGCCACACTGTTACACAGCTCGCGTCATCCCATCGCCAACACCTCTAAAGCCAACTCCAAGTGTCCTTGACCGTCTGGCCAGTCATCAGCTGCTGCGCACCTGGAACACCAACCCCCACTCACCAACACCCACGATCATGACGCCAACGTCAACTGCCTCCGCCACACGGCCCGAGGCCAACGCCAACACTCCCAACGCTTCCAACAATTCCAACGGCAACCGCCAACAGACGAAGATGCTGTACAAGCGGCGGCAGTTGTCCGGGTACGAGTCGTCCTCGCCCGAGGACAACTGCGACGATGAAGAGGTCGACGAGACGTTTGTGGCGCTGCAGAAGCTGCTCAAGGCACTCAACCGCAACGCGCGGCAGTCGGCGCAAGTCGTTCCGACCGCCAACACCTCTTCTGTTGGCGACCAAGTCACCACGAATAACCGAGCAATGGGCATCTCGAGAAGCAACGACGTTGCGGCGAATCCGTCACAGGACGTACTGTCCCCGCAGGACGAGCAGCGTCTGTCCCAAGAGGAGATCCTCGAGTCGCGCCGACAAGAGCGCGAGCGCTTCCGTCACATGCTGTTTTCCAAGCGATCACGCCCGCGATCACGACGCACGGCCCACTACCTGCAGTCGGAGGAAGAAGAAGAAGACGACGAGCCGGTGTCGTCGGTGGAGAGTACGATCTCAAACCGCGTGATCAACGGGTCGTTCTCACGGCTTAATGTCCACGTTATTTCTCGTGATCGCTGGGCACGAGAGGAAGTCGAGCGGCTCCCCATCGTGCTGCTTCCAGAGAACGGCAAGGTCGTCTCGCCGGCGGAGAACCCCAAGTTGAACGTGTGCTTCACGAAGGAATTCATGGAGCTCCACGACGATCTCATGGCGCAGCTGAACGCGTTGCCTGAGATGAGCGACCACTCGCGTCTTCTCACACCGCCGCAGTCCACTTGGTACATGCAGATGCGTGACATGGACGGCATTCACTGCTAGTGGAAGACCCGAAGAACCCCAAGGAGAGCCGCTGTGATTCCGTAGCAGTGGTGTTGCATGTGTGTGTACGATGCGTAGCCGAGAATTGACATATTTATCCTGAATTCCATGATTGCATTTTTTCATTTGCATTTTTGAAGTCTTCATTCATCATCGATGCATGCTGAATCGGCAGAGCCGACCTCATCCAACAATTGCCTCTGTCCTTAACTTAATGAGCTTCTCCACTGGACTGGGCTTCGTCTCTAGCTCGGCTAGTTTACTCGTTCAATGCAGCGCGATACTTCTCGTAGGTGACGAAGAAGATCACACACCACGGCGCTTTCCGCATCCAGTTGGGAATGAAACCCTTGTAGAAAGCCTGCGCGCCGCCCTCTTGGAAGGTCTGCTTCGCACAGTCGACCATGCCACGGTAGAGCGTGCCACGGCCTGCCGCGTCCGTCGGCTGTGTCATTAGCCGCGTTTTCATCACGTCGATTCTGTCGCAACACAGAGGATGTTAGCTGGCAGGATGGGAAATGGGATCCAGTTGGCCATGAAATACGTACGGGTTCGAAGCGGCCGCGCCAGCAAAACCAGCGATGAAACTGGCACCGGTGTGGGCGATGACGCCGTCAGGCAGCATGCCCGACGTGATCAGGAACTCCTTGCTGTGGTCGTACGTGCCGAGCTCGGCGGCGTTCACAATGAAACCACGCTGGATGTTGGGCGGCATGCCTCTCAGGAAACCACGGAAGCCTTCACGCTGGTAGATCTTCGTGAACGCGTCACCGACGCCACGGTACAGCACACCAGTCTTGTCGGCCTGCATGCGGACCTTGATCACATCCACTCTACAGACACCCGAATAATTAATGTTAGCTCAATCGGCCGACCACCACGGAAGATACCATGAATTGAGTCTACGTACGGGTTGGCGATGCTGATACCAATGGCGCCGGCGAAGCCACCGGCCAGGAACTTGTTCAGGAACGGCACCTCGTTGCGCGGACCCTTGTTCGCACCGAAGATATCTCGCAGCGGCTCGTAGAGCACCATACAAATGCTTGTGTACGACACTTGGCGCATCAGCGCAGGCGTCGCACCCTTCCACAGTGCCCCGGGGCCTTCCTCCTTGACGATCTTACGGACCGCATCGATCATGCCATTGTACTGCTCTCCGGAGGCGACCGACACCGTGACGCCAGCGTTGGTGACCATCGACATGGGCACCGAGCGCTGCGCCTGTAGTCTCACCTTCGTGCAGTCGATAGGGAGCGTGAAGATCTCGGCCGTCGCGGATGCAAGACCGCCAGCGAGGAAACGCGTCGTCTTCTGCTCCAGCGGCGCGACCTTGATCTCCGCTGACAGGTCCTTGGTGGCCGCCGTGGTCGCCAGCGGCGCCACCTCCACGGCTTTCTTCGTCTCCGTCATCTCCATCTTCGCTGGCACAGGCGCCTGGATCTCCGTGGGAACAGTCGCAGTCGTCATGGTGTTATTAGTAGTGGTGGAAGTGTTGGTGGAGTTGGCAACTGTGCGTGGCTCTTGCGACTAAAGAATGGTTTGTTGGCTTTTGAGCGTTGAGAGGAAAAGCTCAAGATGCGGATTTCGTTGGTGGAACAGCCAACACAAACCAACAATTCCGCCGATTCCCCCACGGATCCAACAGAATGCCACAAGCTTTTGATTCTGCTTGGAGATGTTCTTGTCCTAAGCACGTGAGCCAGCTGGTCACGCGTTCACGCGTTCACGCTCGCGATGTATGAGACGCAGACCCAGTTGCCAACTGAATCTATCTTTTAGACCCAAACTAGGCAAGCTGAGCCATCTTGGAGAAACCCCAAGTTGGGGTTTCTCCGCTGTTTCTGGTTCCGTCCCATCCGTCATGATGGCTTCCCGTTGCAGAACCAACTCCATTTGGGTAAGTCCACCAAATCGCGTTTGGCCATACAGTAGGAAAGCCTAACGGCATACTAAACACAAGTCAAAACGCGATTACCTATTCATCGATCCCCCCGGTCTCATCTTTCTTTGATGGTAAGGCTGATGATTCCAAAGATAGGTTGAACAATTCGATCACGCTGCGGCCTGTCATGCACCTTGCAACCTTCCGATGCTCGAGAATGGGAATCTCTTGTCTAGAAACGGTTGGACCCACATGGGGCAACTTCAACACAAGGTTGAAAATGATCGCAAGTACCGTGGCTTCTCCGAAATTCGATGAATCTCTAGTTCAAGAGGTAATACATGGAGTGGGCTACACCATCTTGTGAAAAACCGCTTTTTTGCTGAGAGCAGCCGCTTGCTCGAAGTGCCAGTGCGAACAGTGATGTCAGCCTCCCCCAAATGACAGGTGTAAGTAGGGACGACAGCTCCATTTTGTAAGCCAAAATGTCACGGGTCATCCCTCTCCAACTACGTTTTGCTTCTTGTGCCCATTTGGACGAGTCCAACGCTCAAAATTCCGTCCCTGTTGTTGGCGTTCCGAGTCAGCGGTCTCACCGAGCTGATCATCGGCGCCTCGAGGTTGTCGCAGAGCTGTGCTGGCTGCACGAAGGGTCTATCGCTCCCTCTCGCGTCTATATTCACCGGACATCTTGTGGATATCTCTGGACAACTCGGTCGAAGAATTGCCAACAATCCAATCTTCCCAACACCCGCGACGAGAATGAAGCTTAGCGTCTTCCTTTTGGCGAGTGCGTCCATGGCGGCTTCGGTCGCGTTCGCGGAGTCGATGCTCTCCATGGGTACGCTCGTGCAGTGCGCGGATAACGGCGCGAGATGCATGTGGGCGTCGGGCGATGGACGCCTGCTGAACAGTGCGGAGCTGCGCGAGTTGATGTTCGAGAAGCACGCGACCGATTCGCGCGCGTTGACTTCTTCACGTAGAAACCTCGAGCGACACATGAACTATATCGAAGGTGGGTTTCTATGGTGTCTTTGGTGCGGTTGCGTTGTGAGAATAGACCGCTGACGAGGTGTACGGTGATGCCGTGTTAGATGTGCACTCGTACGCGCAGTCTCTCGGCCACGGATTCATGTACCGCATGGGCGTCAACGAGCGTCACCTTGGCGACAGCCACGACCGTTCGATGCTTCCTCAGGCTTTCGTGCACCGTGAAATCAACGCCGGCGCTACTCGCTCCCGACGCCTAGTGCACCAGGCGGCGGCTGCCTCCAGTGCCTCCGGTAGCAGCTACCCGTCGTCGTTGAACTGGTGCACGACCGACAACCCGAAGGGCCACAGTGTGTGTTCAACTGTCAAGAGTCAGGAGAAGTGTGGCAGTTGCTGGGCCTTTGCCGCCACTGATGCCATCGAAACGGCCGTCGCTATTGCTGCGAACCAGTCTCAGGCTGTCGCGCTGTCTCCGCAGCAGCTTCTCTCCTGCAGCAACAGCACTACTGAGCAGACGTTCACGTACTGCTGGGCAAAGAACGGCGTGAGCGGTGCCTCGTGGGTTCAGGAAAGCATCAAGTGGAAGTCCACCAACGACGGCTGCAACGGCGGCATGACCCACGGTGCCTTCTTGGACGCTGTCCAGTACGAGATGGGGCTTCTGCCCAGCATCGAGATGCCGTACGACGATGACGATGGAAACTCGACGACGGCTTGTGTTCGCTCCTCCAACAAGAGTGTCGCTAGCATCGGTGGCTGGAAGCAAGTTGTTGGTAATGACTGCTCGGTGAGCAGCGATGCCAGCGTCCTGCTGAAGATCGCGCTGCAAGACCAACCGATCGCGGTTGCTATCAACTCGGCCGACCCATTCAAAGACTACAAGGGCGGCTTCTACTCGTGCCCGAACAGCGGCACGCTGTCCAAGAAGGACGACGTCAACCACGCGCTCGTGCTTGTCGGCTACGGCACGGACTCTTCATCGGGAGACTACTGGATCCTGAAGAACTCGTACGGCGGATCCTGGGGTGACAGCGGGTTCCTCAAGCTTCTCGCGGACACGAAGGTCAACTGCGGTCTCAACATTTTCCCCGTTGCCCCCACCGGTGCGAAGGCAAGTGCTGCTACCGTCTCGGTCGACGGCGGAGGTGAGAACAAGATGATCGGCCTGTCGCCGTCCGCGTGGATCGCTATCGCTGCTGTCGTGTCTGCTGTGACTGCCGTCGCCACCATCATCGGCGCCATCTACTCACGCCGACGCCGTGATTCAGTTCGTGCCCAGGCCGTCGGCGCTGCCACCTACGAACGCTTCACCCAGGCGTACACTTAGAGACTACTTAGTAGACACCACCGAGACCCCACTCCGACGTGCTTTCCGGAGTCGCAGTACTGTTGTTTGAATCTGTCTCTGTATACAATAAAGCCACAATTCCCATAACACTCGCATAGCATCCTCTTTCTCCATTTTCCCAGTTGCAGATCTGATTGCACCGGTTACGTTACTCATGTGCCCTTTCACAGCTGTGGTACAGTGTACCAGCGTACTGTGGTACGCCGTACCATTGCGTTGGATGGGGTTTCCTCCAGATGGAAATACAACGGAACAACAGAACGCCAGGAAGGAGAGTCAGTTGGGGTGGTTTATACGTGCGTTGATTGGCTGTTCCGTCCGGAAGTGGGCAAAAACAGCTTTTTCTTGACGCGTCGGTTCCAGCTCTCTGGGCTCTCTGGTCCAAATTCTGGATGCTTATCCTCGGCCTTGGGTAGCGTGGTGGTGTCGCAGGCACTTAGTTCCTGCGTCGCTGGATCGCCTCCACGTCTATCCGTCGTGTGGTTCATTTCGTCTGACGTCTAAATTGCCGCAGTCTGGCGACATCCAATAGTCGCCACCACGTCCAGCACAGCATTTCGTTATTCTCCTCGCGGTCTATCCACTTATAGACCACGTTGAGACTATAATCCAGCAGCTCCGAATGGTGAATATGGGTATGCTGCGTGTATGGGCTGGTGCCATGCTGCTCCAGTGCGCGCTCTCTATGAGCTCCTCTGTGGCGCTGGAGACCCCGCAGGACCACGACGTGACAGCCACGTTCGGCACGCTGCTGCGGTGCGAAGGCGGCGACAAGACGCGTTGTCTGTGGACCGACAGAGAGGGCCGCACCGTGGGCAGCTACGAGATGATGCGCCAGCTCATGGACAGCGAGGATCTGGACATTGAGGTCGATATCGTGCAGCGTCGGCGATTAGATAAGTATGTGCAGTACATCGAGGACGTCCATCGCCACGCGTGGGACCACGGCGTCGAGTTCCCGTACAAGATGGGCGTGAACGAGCGCCACTTGTACTTGGACGACAAGCGCACGCAGACGCCGCTCGAGTTCGTCAAGCAGGAGCTCCATGCGAGCCACCGCCGCCGTCTGGAGGTCGTGCCAACGCAGCGCCAGCTCGACACGCTGCCAGCCACGCTGGACTGGTGCTCGACCGACAACCCGCTCAAGAAGAACGTGTGCACGCCCGTCAAGAGCCAGAACAAGTGCGGTTCGTGCTGGGCGTTCGCCGCTAGTGACGCCATCGAGATGGCAGTCGCCGTCAGCACGGACACGTCGCCGCTGGCGCTGTCGCCGCAGCAGTTTCTGGACTGCTCGCGTGGTAACGCGTCGCAAACGTTCAGCTACTGCTGGGCTGAAAAGGGCATCAGCGGCGCGACGTGGCTCAAGAAGACCATGATCTGGTCGTCGACCAACAACGGCTGCGACGGCGGTATGACGCACGGCGCGTTCATGGACGCCGGCCAGGAAGGACTCGGTCTGCTCAGTGAGCTCGTGCTGCCGTACACGGAGACCACAACCGACCTCACGCTCGTGCCAGGTCTCACGTCCACCAAGACCCACACGCCCAAGCCAGAAGCCGAGCGCGAGAAGAGCTGTGTCAAGGGCAGCTCCAACACGTCGGCCATGATCACGGGCTACGAGCAGGCCTTCGGCGAGAGCTGCTCAGCGACGTCCGACTCGGTCGTGCTGCTCAAGACGGCGCTTCAGAAGCAGCCGATCTCGGTCGCGATTAACTCGGGCAGCACGTTCAAAGACTACAAGGGCGGCATCTACGAGTGTCCTGACAATGGAGACTTCCCACCGCCGTCCAACAGTGCCTCGATCGACCACGCTATCGTGCTGGTCGGCTACGGCTCGGAGGGCGGCACCGACTACTGGATCCTCAAGAACTCGTACGGCTTTTCGTGGGGCGAGAAGGGTTTCCTGCGACTCAAGATGGACGAAAAGCTCAACTGCGGTGTGAGTGTGTTCCCAGTCATCCCGACGGGTGCGACCAAGGGAGCGGCCAAGCTTGTTGTGCAGGGCGGCGGTGACAACCTCATGCTGGGCGTGTCGCCGTTTGGCTGGGTCGCATTTGCCGCCGCTGTGACCATCGCCACCGTGGTTCTGACCGCTGTGGGCGTGGGTATCCAACGCCGTCGCCGCTCCAATATGCACAAGGACGCCGTCATGGGTTAAGACACGCCACTTTCTGCTGGGAACCGTGCTGTCTTCCTTTCTTTTCCTTTTTGAATTGTCAGTCGTGTCCGCTCCATCGGTCTGTTGGAAGCGGATGTAAACTAATACGAATACAACCGCACTTTGCTGTCCTAGATCTCTTTTCTGGAAGCGGCAAGTCACGTGCCGCTATGTAGCTACTATTTCTACGAGAGATCTTGACTCTTGGTCGGACCAGGTTCACAGGAGCCGTGGGGTGGTTTATGGCGTGTTTCTCATACGGAATTAGTGAACACCATAAACTTTGGTCGTATTCATAGGATTCCTGTTGACTCGCCACCCAGTAAAAACTCACCCTCGCGCATCCTCGTGTTTCGTTTCGTGGCAATCGTCTCGCGTCGCACAAGCAAACTCGGAGGTGAGGTGGGACAACCTTTCATCGACTAGGTGACCGAGGCGGAGGCTTCACAACGACAGCCATAAGTGAATTCGCCAACAACAACAACAACAACCGCCATGATGAGCTCCTCTCGCTATGTCGACCAACAGGCGTACGAGACCTACAGCGACTACCATGGCCAAGAGATGGTCCTCACCAAGCTCGTGCCAGGCACACCCGGTGTGGTGTTCGATGCGTGGATCGAACACGTTTGGTCCAAGCACACGATCGAGGATCTGGTCCCAGGTCAGGGCCGAGGCCTCCTGGGCAACCTGCGCCGCATCACGATGGGGATCCAAGAGGAGATCGTCTCTGTCGGTGAGCCCGCAGACGGCGACGACGAAGTGATCCCGTCCGTGATGTACAAGATGGTCAAGTTCGGACCGAATCCGTTCAAAGACCACATCGCCCTCGTGCGGTTCGTCCCGACAGAGTCCAAGAACGGCGAGCCACACACGATGGTCATCTGGTCCATTAAGAGCGTGAATACTATCGTGGGGAAGATCCTCTTCTGCGGAGGCGCGCTGGCCCGCCTGCAAGTTCGCATGGTCTTGACGCTCATGCTCAAGGGCTTGAACTCCAAGACGATCGCTGCTCAGACGAACAAGACGAACCGAGGGTGATCAGTGGATCCAACAGCGTCCATGAAGAAGAGAGGGGCCGGCTGCGAATGAGCATAAATAATAGATATCACTCAAAGTACACCGAGAGCTCTGCGCTCGTCTTCATCTGGTTCATTCATACGAGTGCTCATGCTCACCAACTTCATCCAGGATGAGTCCTGGACGACTTCAACACGATGATGCGTCAGCAAGATCACGAGTTCATATAGATACGGTAACTGATTGGTCGAAATCATGCTGATTGTTCAATTTTAACTAATGAAAAGTTGTTCGTCGCTGGACCTCTCACGAAAAGTTCACCCACACGGCAATTCGCAATCGAGCACCATGAGCTCGACGCGCTACATCGACCAGGATTCGTACGAGACGTACAATGACCACGACGGCCAGGAGACGATCGTCACCAAGCTTGTCTCCGGCACCCCAGGCGTGGTGTTCGATACGTGGATCGAGCACGTGTGGCAGAAGTACGCGCTGAAAGATATCCATCCTGGTGAAGGCCGCGGCCTCAAAGGCCACGTGCGTGCCGTGCCACTGGGAATCCACGAAGAGATCATCGCGGTCGGCGAGCCGCGCGACTTGGATGACGAGGCCATCCCGTCTGTGCTGTACAAGCTGCGCAAGTTCGGCCCCATCCCATGCAAGGACCACATCGGCTACGTGCGTTTCGTTCAGGATACGTCCAAGTCGGCAAGCGGCGAGCCTCAGACGCTGGTGATCTGGTCCATTAAGACCGTGCCCACGACTGTGGGTAACGTACTGTTCTGTGGAGGATCGCTGGTGCGTATGGGACTGCGCAGTGCGTTGTCGGTCATGCTTCGGCTGGGTTTGACGCCCAAGACGCTGGTCAAGAAGGCGCGTCACGAGTGAAACGAAGGCTTTCACTGAAGGCAGGACGTATATTAAATTTGGGCGCTTAATACGTTGGTTACTAGTCAATTTGGGTGCTCGCTGCGATGGCGGACTCGAGTCTCGAGTCAATAATTGTGGCCCAAGGGGGGGGGAGGAAGGAGTTCTAATGATACAGCCGAAGTTGGTGCCCACGCGACGGTCTGGGAGCCCTGCGAGTGCCTCGAGCTATGAACAACAATGCACGCGTGGATTTCCTGTGCGCGCCCTAGTGCCAGATCACAGGCACGGCCTTCTCGATGATCTGCTTGGCGACGCTGCGGATCTCGGCATCCTCGGCGATTTCCAGGCCCCGCAGGTGGTTCAGTCCATCGTGCTTGAGCAGCGAGTTGCAGAAGACCGTGACCTTGTTCAGGTCGCGGTATTCCGACGACAAGTAGCACGCCAGCACGTCATGGAGCGTGTGGAGTACACACTTGATCGTGTCAGCGTCGGTGGCCTTGGCCAACAGCTCCAGCTCGTTAACGCAGTCGACCGAGTGCTCCTGAACCTTTCTCAACCGGTCTTCTGAGAAGCCCAGCGAGTCGCGACGCAGCAGCCGCATGGAGCGTTGCTTGCGTGTCGTCGGTGCGCCCGCCTTGGCGTTGGTCTCCTGGATCGCACCGTCGATCTCTTCCTCCAGCTTACGGAGCAGCACGCGGCGACGCAGCATCTCGGCCCTGTTAACCGTGGCCTGTCGAAGCGCGTCGCTCTCGCTCTTGCGTCTCCGCGAGAGGTCTGCTTGGCTGGCTCGAGCGGAGCGGCGCATGGCGTCAATGGGCTCCGAGTCCGTGCTGCTGGCCTCGTCGTCACTGAACGCCGCCTCCATATCCTGCGGTTCCAACGCGAAGCGTCGTTCGTCGGCCTTGGGCGTCGTGGATTGGAGCCTGTGCTTGACGCTGCCCATGGGGATCAGGAGACGCTGCTTGGTTGAGTTGCTGCGCATCATCGGCGAGCGGTTGCCCTTGGTGTAGTTCTGTGTGGTCTCCAAGACAGTCGCAGCGTACTGCTTCTCGAACCGCTTCTCGTATTCAGGAGCGATCACAAAGTAGGAGAGTAGTGCCACGCCCACGAGCATGCCCGCGAGTACGAGCAGCACGATCTGGGCCTCCGACCAGCCATGGAGTAGCGACGACGTCGTCGCTAGCATGAGCTCGAGCATTCGATTTGATCAAGGGGGAAAATCACCGATTGTTTCGTTGGTGATGTTGGTTGTTGGCGTTTGTTGGCGTTTGTTGGCGTTTGTTGGCGTTTGTTGG
>JAADXE010000691.1:0-17858 GCA_023337545.1 Pythium coloratum | reverse complement strand
GCTCAGCATCGAGGGTCACTCCCCTCTGCTTGCTTGCTTCAGGGGAGGGCGGACTCGGCGAGTGCCTATGTCTTCTGTTTGCCCCGCGTCCGGAGTTGGTCACTTTCCGATCTGCTTTGCTGTGCGGTTTCCCCCACATCCGGGTGTTGGTTATCAGCCAGACGATTTGAAGTGAGGATCCGTCCCCTCCTCCCATCTCGTCAAATCCCAATCACCGAATTGACCGGTGTCTGCTGGACCACAACATCAATCAAGAAGCTCCAGCCAACATCAATCAGTCATGATGGCGCTTCTCGGCCACTCGCACTCGCCCAAGCACGAAGCGATGGACCACGAGTACACCGACTCGGGTCTGGATGGCGTGCCCACGACGCCCACCGCCAAGGTCGCGACCATGGACGCGCGCTCGCCGTCCAACAAGGACTCGGACCGTCCCTTCATGTGCCACGAGCCTGGCTGCGGCCGCCGCTTCAACCGCAAGTTCACGCTCAGCGAGCACATGAAGACCCACACGGGCGAGAAGCCGTACGTGTGTCCTGTCGTCACGTGCGGCAAACGCTTCAGCACGTCGGGTAACCTGGCTCGCCACAAGCGTCTCCACGCGTCCATCAAGCCCTTCGAGTGCTCCATCGACGGCTGCAAGCGCTCGTTCCCGAACGAGATCAAGCTGCAGCAGCACCTCAAGATCCACTTGGGCGGTAAGACCCACATGTGCAAGGCCCACGGCTGCGGCAAGTCCTTCAGCACGGCCGGAAACCTCACGCGGCACATGAAGAACCACCACCACAGCGCGATGATGATGAACGGCGGTCACCACGCAGACCACCACGGCTACAGCCACCACAGCCACCACCACCAGTACTCGAACGGTTCGCTGAGTATCCTCCACAACCCGAACGAATCTCACTCGCCGGCCTCCGTGTCGAACCCGATGGTGATCAGCGACCAGCAAGCGCTCTACTCGCAGGCGACCCACGTGCCGTTGACTTCGTACGCCAGCCTGTCCGGCCAGGCCCCGCCCCCGCCGGCCTACAGCTACGCGTCGGCTTCGCAGCCCTCCATCGCCAACCTCCAGTACAGCTTCAGCCAGGCCAGTGCCCACGAACCAAGCGGTCCACACCACCACCAGCAGCCTCACCACGGCCACTTCCAGCACCACGTGCCAGGCTCGGCGACCTTCCCTCACAACCCGCTGCACCCGCAAATGTATGAAGATCTGCACGCGATGCACCCATTGAACCACCCGAGCCTCTTCGACGACGTGATCCAGTTCCAACTGGGCCACGGCCCACAACGCATGGCCACACTCTAGACTCTGTCTTCATGTTTCCCGTCTCGCCGTCGCACACGTGGCTGCTTGCGAGCTGCTCAACTCCCACAATATTTAATTGCGCACAATCAAATGAGTTTACCGTCCAATTTTTTTGTCTCATTGTTGCTCATCAAAATCTACTGTTTTAATCATGGCGTGGGAAATGGTTACGCGTAACCATTTTGCCTGTGTGAGTCTGATTCCGTTTTCTGGATCTGAGTCCCTGAATCTTTACGCTTGGGGATGAGCTGCCACTGACACGGTCCGAACGGAGCGACGATGTGTCAACCGCAGCATCGGACGAAGGTAACGTATTTTTTGGGTCAGAATTCGACCAGGTCAAATGATTCGACCCAGTCTATATTGGTAAATATTGAGAAGTAGTTGCCGCTGATCGCGGCAAGGGGGCTTAGCCGCGCCCGCTCCGCTGCGCTGCGCTAGAGCGTTCCCTAGTCGCTCACCTTCGCTTCGCTGCGGTGGCTCTACAATAGATAGATCTTCCTTGTTTGTGCATGTATTCCGCGCTACGCGCCGCGCCCCAACCTCCGCTTCGCTGCGGTGGGCTCCGCTCTCTAAGCGCTCGTCTGCGCAGTCTAAATTTGTATATTTAACTATTACATCTGTAATTATTATTGGGTCGAATCAGTTGACCTGGTCGAATTCTGACCCAAAAAATACTGTTCACGGACGAAGCCGACAGCGGAGGGATCCACCGGAGAAACAAGAGCCCAGCGCAGGACACGCAGCACGCAGAGGTGCAGGATGAAGCTCAGCCGCACGCTGCTGTTGGTGGTGGCGCTGGTGGTCGCCACGACCGCCGGCCACTCGCCCGCGAAGATGACGCACAAGCCCCACGCCACGCCCGCCACGCTGACGGCCGCCAAGGGAGCCCACGATCACGACCATGACCACCACGGCCATGACCACGATCACCACGGCCATGACCACGCCCACGACCACGACCATGACCATGAGCATGATCATGCGCACGAGGAGGCTGCGCGGCGCAAGGCGCAGGAGGTCACGACGAAGGAAGGCGCTCACGGCCACGGCGCCAACGACCACGACCACGATCACGACGGCCACGACGTCGCGCATCACGACCACGACGGCCACCACCATGATCACGCGCACGGCGACGGCGGCGCGACCAAGGCTCCGAGTCGTGCGCATATTGACCGCTTCTCTCCCAAGGTGTGGATGGAGGCACTGTTCGCGACGGCGCTCGTGGGCGCGGCGCCAGTCGTGGTGCTGCTCTTCGTGCCGCTTGGACTGGGCAATCAGGAGGCGCAGAAGCCACTGTTGCGCGTGTTCCTGAGCTTCGCGGCCGGCGGACTGCTGGGTGACGCGCTGCTGCACTTGCTGCCGCACTCGATGCCGAGCGGCGGCCACGACCACCACGATCATGGCCATGACCATGGCCACGACCACGGCCACGAGGGCCACGCGCACAGCATCCAGGATCTGGCCGTGTGGCTGTACTGCATCGCTGGTATGATGACGTTCCTCATGCTGGAGAAGTTCGTGCGCGCGCAGACTGGTGGTGGTGGCGACGGCCACGGCCACAGTCACGGAGGTCACTCGCACGGCCACTCGCACAGCCACGGTGTCGCTGCCGCGAGCAAGACGGACGCGAGCGCCAACGCACGCAAGCGCGGCGTGGCCGGCAAGGCGCTGAGCGAGGAGGAACCGGACAAGAACCACAGCGTCAACGACGACGACAAGTCCAAGCAGCCCAAGCAGATCGCGGCGGCCGGGTACCTGAACCTGGCGGCTGACTTCACGCACAACTTCACGGACGGCCTGGCCATCGGCGCCACGTTCCTGCGCGGCAGCGGCTGGCAGACGACGGTCGCGATGCTGCTGCACGAGCTGCCGCACGAGATCGGCGACTTCGCGATCCTCATCCAGTCGGGCTTCACGCGGCGCGAGGCCATGCTCACGCAGCTGCTCACGGCCATCGGCGCCATGGTGGGCACAGTCATCGGGCTGCTCATCGAGGGCGCCGGCGACTCGAGCTCGGCGTGGATCTCGCCCTTCACGGCCGGCGGCTTCATCTACATCGCGTGCGCGAGCGTCATGCCCGAGCTGCTCGAGGACTGCTCGCTGGCGCAGTCACTCAAGGAAGGCGTGGCCATGTGCGTGGGCATCGGACTCATGATCGTCATCGCGCTCAACGAATGATTAGACAGAAACTGTGGGCTAGGAAGACAAGACAGACTGACAGACATTGGATAGTGGCTATGAGACTCGTAAGTGTATTCTGTTGCTTTGTTTTTGATATCATGAGCGAAAGCGTGCATTTCGTCGTTTGCCACAGCAGATCCCATCCACCGACGCCAAGGGCCATGCACGCACGCGACGCTCGCTTCCGCCTTCTTTTCCGCGCTAATAAACATTTCCAGCCTTCAAACTTGTTTCTAGTCCTTCGACTCGTCCTCCGTCGGGCTGTAGCCGCTCGCCTGTGGGTTGTAGCCGCCCTCCGTCGGGTTGTACTCTGGCGACGCAGGGCTGTACGCTGGAGACGTCGGGCTGTAAGCTGGCGACGTTGGTGAGTACGCTGGAGACGTCGGCGAGTAGGCCGGCGACGTAGGCGAGTACGCAGGCGAAGTCGGACTGTATGCCGGCGACGTCGGCGAGTAAGCCGGGCTCGTTGGACTGTACGCTGGCGAAGTTGGCGAGTACGCAGGACTCGTCGGGCTGTACGCCGGGGAGGTTGGCGAGTAAGCCGGAGACGTCGGCGAGTACGCTGGAGACGTCGGGCTGTAGGCTGGCGACGTTGGTGAGTACGCAGGCGAAGTTGGACTGTAAGCCGGCGACGTCGGGCTGTACGCTGGACTCGTCGGGCTGTAGGCCGGAGACGTCGGCGAGTACGCGGGCGACGTCGGTGAATACGCAGGCGACGTTGGGCTGTAGGCCGGTGAGGTCGGACTGTACGCTGGTGACGTCGGCGAGTAAGCCGGAGATGTCGGGCTGTACGCTGGCGACATCGGGCTGTAGGCCGGAGACGTCGGGTTCAGAGGAGACGCCGGGCTGTGAGCTGGCGAAGCCATACTGAAACCTGGCGATGAGGCCATGAAGCCAGGCGAACCAGGGCTTGCCATAGGCGAGAAGGCACCGGCTGCTGGGGAGAAGGCACCACCGCCTGGGCTGAAAGGCGACGAGGAGGTGAACGCCGGAGTCGACACGAACGGCGTCGACATCGGCGTACCCGGACCGTGGTCTGGACTGCGCCACTCGTTGTCGAGACCGCGCATAACCTGCTGAATCTCCGAGGCTTCGTACTCGATGGCGTTCGCAAGCTTCTTGGCATCAAGAACCAAATCCATGACACCCGTACCCAGAGGGGCGAGCTGGCCCAACATGATGTTCTCCGACACACCCGTGAGCGGATCACCTTCCGAGAACATGGCCGCGTCCATGAGAATCTCCACCGTCTCTTCGAACGAGCATCGCACGAGAGGACCCGAGTCATCACGGTTGATACCGTGACGCGTGATCGCCATCAAGTGACCACGGAACGTCATGACGTCAGTCAGACACGCCAAGTGACGGTAGTTCACGTAGGCACCATCGAACGAAATGACCTGACGGATCTCGTTCAGCAGCGCGCGACGCACGGCCTCGATACCCAGCACTTGGATGATTTCCACGATGTCGTTCGAGATCGTTCGCGTCGAGTCCACCTGCGGGTAGCACATCACATCCAGCAAGTTCGTGCCATCCGTGTCGAGCACCCACTCACTCGTCATCTTGAAGCCAACGTCATCGTGCCACGTCGTCGGGTGGTTCTCACGAATGTACACCTTCTTGACGCCTGGTATACCACGGAGCTTCATCTGCGTGAGCATGTTGTGCTCCACACGCTTGAGGAACGTATCGTCTTCCTGGCCCACGATGCTGTCCGCTGAGCGTTGCACCTTCTCTTCGTCGTCGCTCATGATACGAATACGAAGCACGAGCTTATCGGCGTTGTCGTCCGTGAAGATACACGACAGGTCCTGGCCGTACTCGGCTTCAATCTGCGACGCGATCTCGCTCATTGACAGCTTCTTGTCAGCCATCATCTCGCGGTTCAGCTCAATACGCAGCAACCAAGGTGAGCGAGCCATCGGCGTGTCTTCATCTGGCATCTCGAAGTACGTGGCCACGAACTCCTGGTCTTCTTCGATCACAGTGTTCATCGGGTCTGGATCGTAGTAGATTGCCGTGTTTGCGGTCACATCGGCAAGCGTCGTGTACTCCAGCTGGGACTGCACGAACTTGGCCTTATCAGCGTCATGCGCGCAGTCTGGGGTCAGGTAGATCTGCAGCGACGGCGTTCGCACGTCCTTCGCAATGTTCATGATCTCCTTCAAGCGCGGCACACCAAGCGTCACGTTCTTCGCCGACACACCGGCGTAGTGGAACGTGTTCAAGGTCATCTGCGTCGCCGGCTCACCAATCGACTGCGCGGCAACGACGCCGGCCATCTCACCGGCAGCCACCAAAGCGCTGGTGAACTTGGATTCAATCTCACCCATGAGCCACTCGAATGCGGTCTCGTTGAGGCGGTGCTCGAGCGTGACACACTTCGAAGCGAGCGTCGAACGCAGCAAGATCTGGAAGAACAGGGTCGCGTTCTGCTGGGCCTCGGTAGACAGACGGTCGTCGCCCTGCACGACGACCACCTTCTGACACAACTCCGCCACGCCCTCAATAATACGGCGAGGGTGAAGGCTCGACGGCTTCTGCATGTCAACGCTGAAAAGCTGCTGAGCGTTTTGCACCAGGCGACGAATGTTCACAGGCACCTGCGCGCCGTCATCCGACTCTTGGCCCTGACCACGACTGGCAAGAATCACACGCAAGTTGATGCGGTCCTTCTGCATCTGATCGAGCTCTTCGCGCAGGATCTGCTGCGTCTGCTGGTTCGAGCGGATATCCTTGATGATGTCAGGCTCCAGGAACAACTGGTCTGGGGCGTTCGGCACGCATCCCAGGTACTCACTGGTGATGTCGAACGCGTACTTCTTCTCAAACTCCTTCTTGTTCAGACGGTGGGACTCAAAGCGCTGCTTCTCGACCCACACGGCGTCCATACCATCTTCACCGTACAGGAATTGCAGGATCTCGCCTTGCGCGTTTCGCACCGTACCATCGTAACGCGTCATGACCGACTCCATGGCCTTCACCAAACGACGCTGGATGTAACCCGTCTCGGCTGTCTTGACGGCGGTATCGATCAAACCTTCACGACCACCCATGGCGTGGAAGAAGAACTCCTGCGGCGTCAGACCCTTCAGGTACGAGTTCTCGACGAAACCTCGACTTTCTGGGCCAAGATCATCCTTGCCGTAGTGGGGCAGCGTACGACGGTTGAAGCCGTATGGGATACGCTTGCCTTCAACGTTCTGCTGACCCACACAGGCAATAATCTGCGAGATGTTGATGAACGAACCCTTGGAACCGGACGTCACGGTCGCCTTAATGTTGTTGGTCTCGTCCAAACTGCCTTGGGCTTCACGACCAGCTTGATCTCGGGCCGTGTTCAGCACCTTGTTGACATACTGTTCGAACGACTCAACCATCGTACGACCGGGCTGACGCTCCAGCTTGCCCTTCTGTCCCTGCTGCACGAGATCGTGCACCTGCACCTTGGCTTGCGTAATGATGTCGACGATCGTCTTCAGCGTGCTGACATCGGCAATCGTGTCGCTGACACCGACCGTAAAACTACGGTGCACCAGCCAGTTGTTCACAAGCTTCTGCGTCGCACCCAAGAAGTACCGCGCCTCTTCCGGACCCTTCTCCAACATGATCACGTGCACTAGACCACCCGCCGAGGAACCAATGACCTTCTTGTCAATGATACCAGCCAGCAGTTCACCACGCTGCACGATCACGCGCGAGTCCACGGGCGACAACGCCGAGAACTTCTCCTTGCTGTTGTGGGTCGTCGCGAAGCCCGTGAAGTTGATCGACGTCAAGATCTGGGAGAACATTTGCTTGCCCGTCCAGATCGGGCGGTACTTGCCCAGCTCGCCCTTCTTCGGCACCAAAATGGCCGGCGTTGGGATACGGCCGTCCCACGAGAGCACCCACAGTAGCAGACCCATCACGATGTCCTTCTCCACGAACACGTCTCGCTTCGTGAACTTCTGCACACCCAGCAGCGAGTCCTGCACAATACCCATCACGGGACGGTTGCTCTGGGGCGTGATGATCACCTTGTGCACCATCATCATCTCCTGCGCCTCGGCGCGCGCCGTCAGCGACTGCGGCACGTGCAAGTTCATCTCGTCACCATCGAAATCGGCGTTGTACGGCGCCGTCACCGACAAGTTCAGACGGAAGGTCGACCAGTCGAAGACCTTGACGCGATGGGCCATGATCGACATCTTGTGGAGCGACGGCTGACGGTTGAACAGCACGAGATCGTCGTCTTTGAGGTGGCGCTCGACGATCCAGCCGCACTTGAGCGCGAGGTCAGACTTGTTCTTGATGTAGCGCAAGTCGATACGGTTGCCGTCCTCGCGGATGATGTACTTGGCACCCGGGTGTTCCAGCGGTCCGTTCGAGATCAGCTGGTGCATGTACGCCATGTTGAACGGCGTCACGCGCTCGGGCACCGTGAGGTTCATGGCGATGGACCGCGGCACGCCGACCTGGTCAATCTCGAGGTTCGGGTCGGCCGTGATGACCGTACGCGCCGAGAAGTCGACTCGCTTGCCCATGAGGTTGCCTCGGATGCGGCCTTCCTTGCCGCGCAGCCGCTGGCGCAGCGTCTTGAGCGGCTTGCCCGAGCGCTGCTGGGCCTGCGGCAGGCCGGCCTGCTCGTTGTTCAGGAACGTGCTCAAGTGGAACTGCAGCAGCTGCTCAAACTGCTCGATGATGTGCGACGGCTCGCCCTTGCGCACGCAGTTGAGCAGCGCGAGGTTGGCCTTGACGATGGACGCCAGATTGTGCGTGAGGTCGTCCTCTCCGCGCGCCATGCCGTCGAGCGCCACGGACGGACGCACGTGCGGCGGCGGCACGGGCATGAGCGTGAGGATGAGCCAGTCGGGACGCGCCCAGCGCGGGTCCAGACCCAGCGCGAAGCAGTCCTTGTCTGAGATGTTCTTGAAGATGCTCAGCACCTTGGCGGCCGGCAGGTTCTGCTTGCGGTCGCCCGAGCCGGGCACGTCCTCCATCTGCTCGGGGAACTCGACCAGGATCTTGATGCCCTGGCGACGGTACTTTGGCTGGAGGCCTCCGCAGCCGCCGTGGCCGCCTTCCTTGGGCTTGTTCTTGTCGTCGAGTCCTCCCTGGAGACCGATGTTCAGGTCCTCGCGCATCTTCTCCATGTCGGCCTCCTCGCCGTACTCACACATGGACTTGTTGCCGCAGATCTCGTACACGGCCTTGAGGCGGCGCTTGCCGTTCTTGATGCGCATGGCCGAGCGGAAGCGGTGGTCGCGCTCGTCGCTCAGCACCTTGGAGCAGTGGAAGCACACCGAGCGCAGGATCTTGAGTACTTCCTTGATGAAGCCCAGGTGGAACATGGGGCGCGCGAGTTCAATGTGGCCGAAGTGGCCTGGACAGTCGTTGACCTTGCCGCCCGAGCCGCTGTACGTGCAGTCGCAGGTCTTGCAGCGCGCGCGGAAGTCGCACGTGCCCATGCGCGGGTCGCCGATGCCGCCGATGACCGGGTGGCCGTTGATGTACGTCTCCGGCCGCGTGATGCCGTCGGGGATGATGCGGTCGTTGACCTTCGTCTGCTTCGTCACCGACATGGCGCGCACTTCCTCGGGGGAGAACACGCCGAACTGGAGGAACTTGACGCGGCGCAGGCGCGCGCTCGAGTACGAGAACTGCGCAGACGACATGCTGATTCTGTTCTCCGCTCAGCAAAAGTGTTCTACGGGGGAGGGGAGAGAGTTGTGATCCGGAGCGCTGGGCACGACGTCGCCTGCTTGGTAGGCGTCGTGTGACCAGAACAGCGCAGGTTCACAAGTGAACGGAGGAGAGCAGTGGAGCGCGGCTCCAAAACCAAAAAGAGAGGGGGGAGCGGAGCGGAGAGGAGGGGGGAGACAGGGGGAGCAAAAGGCTGGCTCGCTTTTTGCTCTGACAGCGAACGACCCAGGAAAAGAGGGGAGGAGAGAGGATGGAGGCCAGGGCAGGCGACATTTACGACGAATTATTGGCTGAAATTTATTTTAATCAGATTTGATTCGTTAAAACCCTTTATCCAATCGAATCGCATGCTGTGTAGAATCGAACTTTTGATTCGTCAATAATAAAGTTCGAAACCGCTCAGAGTGTAGCCATCTCTCCTCATCGGCTCACTGCAGCATTGGCTCTGCGACTCCGAGTCCGAACGGCAGTGGGACGCACTTGCTGGCCTTGGTCGTAGAATGTCACGCGAGAGCCTCTACGTGAGCCTGAGGGTTCTTGCTCGTCTGCATCACTCTCCTCCAGACAGTCATCCATTGACACGATGCTCGCGTCGATGCTCAGCATGGGCGTCGCCAGGTTTGATCGCGACGGTGGGCGGTGGCTCTGTGTCGCTTTCACGCCGCCTTTCTTGGCCAGTAGTCGCGGAGATAGTGGATCTTCCTTTTGCTGTGGCGGGGGCGTCGTGAGCTGCGGACGAAATGTGCAGTCTCGCAGCTGGATCGCGTCCCAGAGCTTGCGCTCCTGCTCCAGCTTCTGGTCTCGCTCACTTGCCCACCGCACGCTCTTCTCAAAGAACGACGTGCTCGAGTGATCGCGGTGTTGCACATTCCGGTTGTTCCCACCACCATCTTCATCCAGCGGCCCCCACGCTGCACCATAGTGTGGGTTCCGGAATGTGAGCGTGAGATCTTCCTCGATTTCCTGCATCTCTTTCTGCTCCCGCCACCTCCGCTCGTTCTTTTCCTTCCACTGAACCTGCCGATCGTAAATCGACGCTGCCTGCGCCGTATCAACCTGTCGGATGGGACTTGTCTGCGTGTCTTCTGGCTGTTGGCAGCAATGGCATTTCCGGTGGTGATTACATTGACCTTGAGCTGCTTTCGAGCGAGCCTGTTCAGCCAGCACGCGGCTCTTGCCGCTCATGTGCGGCGCCTGGGTCACCAACACGTCATACATTGCATCAGCATCCGTCACAACACAGTCTTCCTTCCAGTATAAAAGACAGTACGGTACCTGCATCTGCCGTAGCTGCAGCTCACGCTGTTTGGCCATCTCTTTCCGCCGGTTTTGGTACTCGTTACCAATCTCAGCTAATCGCTGGATCGCTGCGTCCACCGTTTCTTGTGGCTTTCCTGGCCTCGTGGCGAGGCTATCGGTCTGAGGCTCTGGCTTGGGCTTGTTTGAGAGGTCATGTAGCCGCTCGTACGTGGGCTCGTCTTGCCGTCTCAGCAATCCACTTGAATGAGGGGCGAGTCGCGGCGGTTTGAAACTCTCTGGATCTTGCCTCACGGCGCGGATTTCGCGTTCTTCCTGCTGATACTCGTAGATCAACCCAAGCAAGTGGAGCCGATCTTCGACTTTGCAATGCACTATGTCGTCCATACGCTTCGTGCACATTTTACGGGACTCGCGGCAGACTTGAGGGACGCCTGTGACCTCCTCCATCTCTCGAGCGCGCTCTGCTGCGCGCATCTGCTCCAGCTTCTGCTCGCGCTCGTTGTTCCACGCATGCAAATGGTCGACACTGCGATGGATACGCTTGGATCGCTGCGGTACCATCCAAACTATCAGTGGGAAACAGTAGCACTACGGGGCACATTTCCAATCACGCACCTGGTTAATAGCTGGTGCGAGCTTGAGCTGCCCCTTGGTCTTCTCCTCGACTTCGGCCTGGATCTGCGCCTTCTTCAACTGGCCTTTGGTCATGTAGTAGCGCATCCGCGCTTGGAAATTCGGCTCAAAGTGTACACTATTACGCAGCATCCGCTCAGAGCCTCGACTCGCGCGGATCTGGGGACGCAGGTTGGACCCATCGATTCCAAAGTCGGCTGGATCGAGCTCTTTGTCAGGAAATGAGAAAGCCGTTTGGCTCTTCAATGGAGAAGATAGACGCTTGGAATCGCGAGCGTCCGTTGCCTTTGATGGTGCCTGTTGAGTCAGTGTCACTTTCGCTGGAGGCTCTGATAGGAACTCCTGGTGCACACGATCAATTAAAAACGAGCTGGTCAGCCGCGGTCGTGAACAGCAAGCAACAAATGCGCACGAACCTGCAGGATGCGCTTGAGAGCGAACACTTCCTCCAGCGTGTCTGCCAAAACACTGTACTATGAGCCTGTTCATCCATCGTCAGCCTTCGTTTCTTACGCTACTCGCACCGTTGAACTTGAGCTCAATCGCGTCGCGAGGACTCTTGCGACTCCCATACTTCTCTGGTTCTAGCGTGGGCCAATTGTCAATCTCGAACTCATCTTCTCGCGATGCTCTCGCCATTGTCGTCGTGGTCGCGGCCCCAAGTGTCGTGAGGAAGCAGAGTCGGCATTCGTTTCCGCGGGGCTTGCAAGTATTTTTGACCTTGAAGTCCTGGAGTTTTCTGATTCCAGCTGATGCATATCTGAGGCAATATCTGATACAACCTTTGCCAGACGATCTTCTCAAATCGGCAGCGACATACGAATCTCCAACACCATGCCGCCCACCGCGTCCGCTACCTCCGCCTCACGCGCGCTCGCCTGGGAGACATTCGAGGAGCATGCGAAGGTCGCATTTGTGGAGAACGCGCTGGGCTCGCGCTTCTTCTTCAAGTCGTCCGTTGTCACGCCGCCCAAAGGCCCAACCTCGAAGAAGCCGACGCTGCGCGTGGTCACGCGCGTGACGACTCACCGCAAGACGGCGGCAGAGCTGACGCACCACACCAGCAAGTTCCAAAGCAGCAGTGGCGACAGCCTCTCACGCATCACGCGTCTGCTGCGCTTCGCCATGCAGGAGGTTCTTGGGCCCATGAAGCCGCACGGCGCCGGCGGCGTCACCAGTCCACGCGTGGCGTCCTTGCTGGGCTCAAGCTTTCAAATGTCTCCGACGAACAACGCGGCAGCGTCGACTGGCGACGTCGGCAAGGCGAAGAAGACCAAGAAGAAGAACAAAAAGAGCGGCGCCAAGAAATAGCGCCAACGAGAGAGAGAGAGAGAGAGAGAGAGAAGGTCTGTCTATTCGCATTCCATTTTCAGTATCAATCAGATCACAAGAAGTCCCGCATTAACACTGGCGTCTTGATGCCGCTCGTATACCCTTCGTTGAAGCGGTAGCGCACGCCCGCACGCTTCTTCTGTGTGGTGTCGCCCGTGGAGTCCGCGTTCGCGTCTGCCCAGTCCTGGTCATCCTGCAGCTGCTTCAGGTCTTTGATGTCAGCGGCGCGTTTCCGTTTGGCCTCACGATGCGCGAACGCAAACGGATTGCGCTTGCGCATGGTCTCCAGCTTTTCCGCCTCTTGTTGCTCTGCTCATCGTATCAGAATAATTAGCCAAGCTATTGTAGACAGTCCTCTCATCCGACGCCACCACGCACCAGAGAGTTCTGGGAGAACAAACTGCTGCACTGCCGTCGTGAGATCCATCGCTGGCTTGGGCTTGGCGTTTGCGGCGTTCAGGCGACTGTTCTTGGCGCTCATGAGCGCCTGCTCGCTGGCGTCGCTCTTGCGCATCTGCTCCAGCTCCACTTCACGCGTGACCATCTTCCGCACCGCTAGCGGCAACATGGCGGCTCGCCCTACAAACTGTCCGTAGTTGTCGGGATCGCGGAACTCCACGACTTCGTTCAGTGCACTACAAATCCACAAAAAACGGTGGTCAGTTCACCAGTTCAAATCCTCACGCCTCGCGTTTCCACGTACGGTTCCAACGCGTAGTCTTCGAATCCGTCGGGCATGTACTTGGGCCGGAATGACAGTCCAAGCGTCGACATGAGTTCGATCAGCCGCTGGATTATCGCCTTCTCATCGGCGCTCTGCAGATTTGCCGTCAAGTGGCGAACGTTCGGTGTGAGCGTCGCGAGCAGCCACGGGACCACATCCACGACCAGGACGTCGGCGCTGTTACGGATGCTCGGCTGCAACTGCGAGTTCTCCGCGAACGCCTGTAGGATGTTGCGCGACTTCTCAAGTTTCTTGGACGCATCAGCGCTGGCCTTCGGGTACTCGACGCGTCGACGTGAGCTCGTACAGCACGCCAGGTGGACGGCGCGAGCTGCAAACGGAATGTACGGCATGAGCGAGAACTGCTGCTCAGCGCGAATGGCCGTGTCCCACGAGTCGGCGATGCCCATCCACTCAAAGGCGTCGCAGATCTTGCTCATGGTCGGGTCGTTGAAGATCATTCGCGGCAGGTTCTCGTCGAGTGCGTTGATTAGCAGCGGGAAGTTGCCCAGGGAGTGGGACGCCTCGTCGATTTGCTCCATTACCGCTTGCGCCAGCGTGGACGACGCCTTGGCCTTCGCGGACTGGTAGAACACCATGTCCATGGTCTCGAACACTCCGCGGCTGTGGTCCTTTTGTCCGATCAGACCGGACGTCAACGCCGCCGCTGTGAGATGCTTCGTCTGCGTGCTCTGGAACTGGAGCGCGTTCACGCAGTAGCGGATGTCGTTTGCGCCGTTCGTGCACAGCGCCGCGAGTGCACCCGTCGTGCTTTTGATCCCCTCGTCTCTGCAAATCACCTTCAGCCGACTGACGAGACGCTGCGAGTTGGGCGTTTCCAGCACGTAGATCTTCGCGAGTTTGCGCAGTGGACGCAGCACCGAGGCGTACTGGTCGTTACAGATACAGATCAGCGGGCGCGTGAGTGGGTGCTTGTTGCCCTGTCGACCAGTCTTCTTGCCATTCTTGTCCTTCGCATTGTTGAGTGGCGCCGACACGATCTCCTGGATCGCAGCAATAGCTGATTTGCCATCGCCGCCGTTCATGGCGCCGTCGATTTCGTCAAGAATGATGCAATTCGGCTTATTGTCGCCCCAAATCGACTGCATCTCCATCGCGCTGATGATCTGCCACAACACGAGAAAACAAGCCAATGAGCATCGCAGCCCATAGTCAAACCACACTGCTGGCGCGACTCACCTTGTTCTTGAGCACACCGCTTGTGCGGTCATCACTGGCGTTGATTTCGATGGGGTTGTAGCCAGCGTGGCGCGCAACGATGTTCGCGAGTGTCGTCTTACCGGCACCTGGCGGGCCACACACCAGAATGATCTTCTCGCGTGGCCGCACGTCATTCGGGTCCGCCTTAAACTCCTCCTTCTCGAAAGTCTTTCCGTTCTTCCAGCTGCCGTTGGACGAGTTGTTGCCGCTCGGACCACCGTACGAGTCGAACTCGTTCCACGTCGGCTGGTAGGCCTTCTTGTTGGGGAACACGTACGCATCCCACTGCTTGATCCAGCCGAGCACCTCGCGGTTCGTTTTCTCGTCGCTCAGCAAATCCACAAAGCGCTGCGGCTTGTACTTATCAAGCCACAGCGTGTTGTCTTTGACGCTGGACGGTCGTGGGCGCGCCATCTCGACCTTGCGCTTGTCGGCATTCATCGCGGACTCGATTTGACGCTACAGCCCGAGCAATGAGAATCAGTACTTGCGCATACGCCTCAGCAACACGGAGCTTACGTACCTTTTCGAGCGCCTCCATGAGCTCTCCGATGGGCAGGAGTGAGTTTGCGGCGACGTTCGGCGCCGCCTGCCTCCTCGTCTCTATCGTCGGTGCTCGCTTCCGTAGGAACCGCCGCTCGCCACTGGGCAGCACAATCGACATCGAATCTGAATCGATCGGAGGTCGCGACATGAGGAAGAGCGCGGTCGTAGTGTCCATCGTGGCCGCCTTCTCCTTGCGCGCGACGTAGTCGTCGATCATCTCCGTGTCGCCCATCGCCTCGGTCTCAGTTTCGCCCAGCGCCGTGGCGCATCGATCCAACACGGACTGGAAACGGTCTTGCGTGGACGCGAAGCGCGCGTCCAGATTCACGGTCACGTCCTGCGAGCTCACGTCCGTGTCCATTGCGAACTGCGGCACCAGCGTCGCCGCGGGCACATGCTTGGGGCCGCGCTCCGCCGCCTCCATGGCGCGCAGCTCCTCCTCGGCGGCTTCCATCTCGTGCGCGTGCATCTCCTCCCACTCGTCCACCTCCTGCATCTCCTGCTCGTACGCATAGATCTCGTCGTCGTCCATTTCCGTCGCCATCTCGACCTCCTCGCTTGCCTTCCGTCGTCACCTTCAGCTCACTCCGCGCGAATAGCTCCGTGTCTGAAAATGCCGCGAACACTTGTGATTGGCTATATATATTGCCACAATCCTGCAACATTTTGAGTTACATTCGTGCGACATCAATCATGCCAGTCTCTTCAAGTGAGCTGAAGGGGAGGAGATCGATCACATCGCCACCAACAGCAACAAGACCACAACGAAAATGGAGGTCGAGAAGGAAGTCAATATGCTCGTGGAGGAGATCCGACGCATCGGAAAGAAGGACGGCGACGTCTTCGGTGTGAGCTTCGGCGAGCTCTTCGACGACGAGCGCTGCCAGGACATCTTCGAGGCGCTCATGGGCACGCTGCGCGCCGCCAAGCGCGTGAAGAAGATCGACTACCAAGGCCAGTTGCTGCTCAAGGGCGTGCACGACAAGGTATTCATCAAGCTGCTGGTCTAAGGAAACTCAGACACAATAGAACATTCCACACCACACTGTCTTTCCATTTATGCCGGCCTCGCGTCCATCGTGTGGACGAGGTGCTGGAACTCGACCACGGCACCGTCTAGCTCGCTCTGGCACTCCTGAACCATTTGCGAACGCCGCCGCTGCGCCTCTCGCATGTCTTCGTCAACAACAGGAGCCGTTACTAGAAGCTGGTTGAGCAGTGCTTCGGTCTGGTGGAGCACCTCACGGCTCTTGCTGGGCGAGAAGAGCGACGTGGTGCTGGTCTGCACTAGCACTGGCTTGATTAGCGTCTGGATGGGCGGCGGCCGATGCAGCTGACTGCGCTGCAACTCGAGAAGCTTCGCTTCGTAGCTTTTCAGCCTGTCTTCGTAGTCCAAAATCTGGTCGTTCGCGCGTCGCAACTGCATTGTTCGTATCATGGCAACATAAGCATCCCAGTCACAACGCAATCCTAAAAACACTGCCATGCGTACCTGCTCCGTGAGCTTTTCATTCGCGCTTTGCTGTGCAGCGCGCAAATGCTCTCGTCAGCCACGTGACTATCTTGAATCGATGTAACAAAACAACTACTCACCAGATCGCAGAGCCGTCGTTCTTGCTCCAGTTTGTGCGCCGTTGCAACGGGCAGCTCCTCTTTCGAGCCGACGAACTTTCGCAGTCGCTTCCACCGCCTTCGTCGCACTCGGTCTTCGACGCTTCTATCACTGCACTTACATCTCTGAGCTTCCCGCTGATAAAGAACCTTCCTTTCAGGCACCTCCACGTACGCCTTGCAGTCTCCTCTAACATCAAAATCGAACGCGCACATCGCATACATCCAGCCATGAAGGTCGCTTTGGCTGTGCACGTCAACACTCCAATCGCTCGCCCACACCCATTCGGTTGATGGTAATCGAACCTGCGGCATTCACAAGTCAGCAATAGGTACGGTACAAAGGATGGTGATGGAAAACGTACGTCATCAAAACTGCATCGCTCTCCATTGCGCCGTGTGAGGAATGGCACGACCGACGCCCGCGTGTTTCTTCCGGTGGGTTCTGTCCACTGCAACCCATTGAGCTGCTGCTGCTCGAAAAGCTCCTCTTCCACAGGCTGCAACGACTGCCTCGCTAATCGCCCACACGAAGGACACGCCGTATGCGTCACCAGCTCCTGCTGATATCGATCCACGAGTCGCTCCAGTGCGTCTACTTCTCTGTTTCCAAGCGCATCTTAGCCTCCACTTCCCCACCGCAATAGAGCGCTCATATGCACCAATCTCACCTCCTCAGATGGGCACATCCTTCATTAGAGCACTGCGCTAGAGTGTCCATGGCGTCGCGGCGCGTGGAGATGGAGAAATGGCGTCACGCGTGGATACCGCGGCCCGTTTCCCCGTGAACTTCACGGTGAACTGCCCTCTCCTGTTTTGTTGAAGGAAGGTAGATCTACTGTGATAGGATATGTTACTAAACACTACTGAGTTTAGATGTTTTTGCGTGGTAATTACGTCAAGAGTTTTATTTACGAACGACACCGTTTGGCTCCAGTCAGTGCCAGTCAGTGGTTTCAAGGGCGCCGCTTCCAGTCGCTGGAAGCGAAGGCAACAAGACAGGCAGGTCGACTGTGCGCTTGGGTGAAGAGCTCAGTCCACAACTTCCATCCAGCTCAACGACAGCATCAGCCGCACAGACAGCAACGACGACAGCGACCACAGTGACGACAACCAGCAGCAGTATCAGCAGCATCAACAGCAGTGTGTGTGCGTGACGAGTGATGTATTCTCTGGCGGTCCTCAGATGATTTTACAATTTAGATGACGAGACTGAGGACGACGAGCGGCTTATTGCACTGCGTTCTGCAGTGCTCCTAGCTGTCTTAGAATCCCTTCGTGAAGAGTATTCGAGGCATTTGTATGATGAGACCCAACGACCACAAGTGTGTGTGTGTGTGTGTG
>JAADXE010000690.1:0-17861 GCA_023337545.1 Pythium coloratum | reverse complement strand
TAATAATCATATTTAGTTGCAAACCTTTTCCGTTTTTGGTCAGATGGTATAATTTCTACATTTTTGAAATTGTTGGTGTAAATTTTACAATTAGTTTGGGAATTGGTAGAAATATCACTCGTTCCCTTTATTTTACATTAACGTAATCAGGTAAGCTACCTACTGTATTGTGTCACTCAATCGCGGAAAGACACCGTTCTATAGACTAGGCGACCCGACATGAAATGATTCATGACCAATACACACACATTGTCCTCAGTTGGGCGCCTCAGGGGGTTGAATCAGCGAATGACTCTGTGTCCCACTGCCCCAAACAGATTGTGCCGTGAAGATGTGCGGTAGCTTGGGCCAACCCCCACAAAAGTAGGTTTTGGTCGAGGATGCTGTCTGGTCGGCAAATTGAGGACTGAGAGTCTCTCGGGGGCAAGTGATGCCAGTACCAACTACTCTCCTCCTATTCTTCTCATTCGGCGCTAACAGGTCTCACATCAATCTATCAACTTCACTGTCAGCTTTCAGTCTGAATGAAAACTTCTTTCACTTATCAATCGATCAGTCTCTCCTGGCATCCATCTGCAGACCTAGACTGAAAGCCAGGAACCATCCAAGAATCTAGATTCACTGTGAACGACAATCATTCTCTGGTACAAGTAGGATAAAAGCACGGTTGGGGGTGGGATGTTTAGCGTCTCCCGTGCTTGGGTGCTGAATCCCCGGTCTTCGAATACATATTATATTTTCTTTGAGAAAATTATTCATTATCGCCTCATTGTCCCTAATTTCCTTCTCTATACGAGGGACAATGCGCTCAATGGAGACCATGACGACCAGCGGATAGATCACCATGCCCTTCAAGGCCGCCAAGCCGGAGGTCTCTGCGAGCGCGCACGCGTCGACGTCGTCGGCAGCAGCGCAGCGCTTCTACTCGGACGACCAGGCCGCCACGTACACGACGCCTGCGAACGCCAGCATCCAGCGCGATCTCTCTCTGTATGCGCTTGAACTCGCTCATGCCGTTGCTCCAGTAGTCCCGGTCTCCGATACCGTCAACGCGCCGTGTGTGCTGCTGGATCTCGGCGCTGGCTCGGGCCTGAGCACTCGCGCAGCCACACAATGGCTCGAGGAGCGTGGCGTGGATACATATGCGATTGCGTTCGACATCAGCGCTTCCATGTTATCACTAGCAGCGACGGAGGAGGAAGACGAGGTAAGAGTCAAAGAGAACGGCCGCAAGACACTGCGAAGCGTGGCGTGTGGCGACCGGTCCGACTTTTATTGTGGCAATGCGGCGCAGAGATTCCCATTACGAGACAAGAGTTGTGATCTGGCAATCGGCATCTCCATGCTGCAGTGGCTCACGGATGAAGGGCTCCGTACGTGCTTCACGAGTCTGTTCCGTGTGCTGCGAGACGAGAGCTCGGCAGTGTTCCAGATCTACCCCACGGACTCGGATCAAGTGGCTGCAATGGAGCGAATCGCGATGGATGTTGGCTTCGTCTACGCGGAGGTCGTGGCGTCATTTCCTCATCCAACGGCGGCCAAGAAATGGTTTCTCGTGCTGAAAAAGTCGACGCTGAACCCCAAGCTGATGCTGAGTACAAACGACCGTGATGCTTGTCTATGTCAGTTCGGACGCCGCCACTTCCGTCGATGCGCGTGGCATTTATTGCAAGATGCTACCGTCGACAGTTCGCGGACGGTGCTGAGAGAACGACTGGGACGAGAGCACGTCAAGTACGCGTGGCACGTGTGGCGCAAGTTCCATCGAGCTGCTGTACTCGCGAAGGCAGCGGCGGAAAGCGAGAAGCCGATGCATTTCAAGGCCAAGCGGTCGCTTGAGCTGTGGAAAAGTGACGAGATGATTGGAGAGGCGCTGCGCGATCGGTTCGTCGCGACCAGCGACGGCAGCAGTGACGACGCGACGAGAACCACGACGATCTCACACAGCTTTCTACTCACGAACATGGCTACAGTGGTGACGGTGCTTCATGAGGTAGGGAAGTGTTGTATTTACTCTCATGATGCAAAGCGTGGCGATTCACTCTCGATGTGTTAATTGGATTATTTGCAGGCATTCTCACGAGCTGCTGCCATCGAACGATCGCTGCCAAAAAGTCCACAGTGCAGTGCAGTCGAATAAGCTGGGCAAAAAGATGGGAAGCCACTTGCACACACAGCTCAACGCCGCCATCGCGGGTTCGTGGTGGAAGTTGAAGTGGTGACAATAGAGAAGTTTTGGGACACTACAGCAGTCTTCACTTCGTCAAGGCGTTTACACACGAACGCAAACGATTCCCTTTCTACGAAATACCCGAGGGTTCTCCCCTCTCAAGTGGAGGCTACCGTGTCGACTTCATCAGTGCGAGCCAGATCGATAGCACTTAGCGTGACTAGCTGTTCAAGCCTACAAAAGACGTGTGTATGGTCAGTCTGAAGAGGCGTGCCATAAATGAAACCCACCAGATCCGAGAATCCGACCGACGGGAAGCATAGCAACTCGATGGATCGAGTGAACAGCACGAGAAAGTCTGTTGTTGCTGCGCTCGGCTGGCCCAAGACCAGGGGCAGGAGCGCGAGTACGGGAGCCACGCAGCCAGACACAGCAATTGTGCTAACTTCGGCTGAGGACCGATCCCACCGGCCAACAGTGCCTCCACAAACGTGCATTCTGTTGAAGTTCCTGGTCGACTTCCTGATCAAGAACAAGCTCCACAAGAATGATCTGTTTCTGCTGGAAGCGAAGCCAAACGAGCGACGGAAGTTGCTGCTGAGCATCCAACAGGGCGATACCCCGGAAAAGCTGAGCCAATATTCATCGCGGTCCGTCTCACGGGTCGTGTTGGAGCTGCTCGGCCATTCATTTACCCCGCTGCTTCAACGTGAATGTGTTGCTGAGCTCAGTCGATTGGATCTCAAAGCCAACGCACGCGACTGCATAGAGTGTGTGGCCCGCTCAATGCGCCACGATCTGGTACCCGAGCAAAGCGCCCTACTCGAGTCGCTATTGCTGCTGCTTTACAAGCTCTCGCTCAAGGCGACGCCGCAGCTGAATGCCGTTGTATTGGGAGAACTGGTCGGCGCGAAGCTCGTGAGCTCCACAACGAGTGAGCCATCCACGAGGGGAGTGGAAGTACCCCTGGAGGCCCAAATTGGCCACTTTTTGGTCGCCAACACACCCGAGATACTTTTAAACTATCGACAGAAAGTGGATACGTCTCGTGAGTCGACAATCCGAGTGCAAGCGGCCAATGTTACGTCAGTCCACGACACCCACCGAGCAAAAGCAGTCTCCCTGTCAAGTGCCGCTGCCATTATTCTAGGAAGAAAGCACCCGCATGACAACAGAGCTGACGATACAAGGCCTCATCGAGACGACTCACGAAGACCCTTGGACGCGAAAGTTGTGGCGACCCTGTCGGCTGCGTTGGCGGCAATAATCGACTCGAACGAGGACAAGTTTGGTCTCTACGTCCGCCGATCGACGCCAACAGGGGAAAGCGATACCAGTGAGATGCGTGTGAAAGCGCTGCTCGCTAATAATGAAGTCGACGGCGTCAAGCTCACAACCTACGACCCAGTGACGCTTTCACTGGCACTGCGCAGCTTTCTTCTCGAGAATGTCCAGCCACTACTGAGCCATCCAGTATGGAGCTCACTGACACGGAACCAGATCGGCGAAGCCGTAGATCGTACTCGAATCAGGAGTCTCCTGCGAGAGACCATCGTCCATGAGCTCACGGATCCAGCACAAGGCGTCGTTTTGCTGCTCTTGGCAACCGTGCAACTCGCTCTCGATGCTGGAACAGACCGCGCAGCCCTCGAAGAGAATGTGGCACCATGCCTGATACCTACCAATGAGGATCTGGACACCCAGTTGTTGGCACGCACTTGCGTAGCGGTGCTTTTCTCCGAGATGCACTCGGTGGTGGAGTTGTTGTTGGAGACCCGGGAGCACGAAGCAACTGTGAGGCCACTACGCGTCTGTGTGATGGTGATCTACTGGGCATTGAAGCTGAGACGAAAGAGTCGACGACGAAGAGGCAGCGAAGATCCTCACGATGTAATTGCCAGTGGGTTAGCGCGAGCGGTCGAGTGGCTAATTGACCAGACGCGCGTGGGCCCGTCACAATTTCGTCGATTGTATTTGGACGTCCAAGACGAAGGCGAGGTCGCCATACTAATCGACATGCTCTCGGGACGACGCGGGGAGGTCAATTTGGCGCTCTTCTCGCCATTTTCAGTGGCCGCAGCCATCCAAAAGGTGTTTCTTACACGGAGAAACAGCGTTTTTGTTAGCGAACTGACTGATTTGTGCCGCTCTCCAGGTTCTAATCGGCAGATTGCCTCCGCTGGCCGACTGTGACGTCGTGTCACCATCAATGATGCGATTTCGGCAGCTTCTCGAGTCACATTTCGATCTCCTCATGACGCACGAACCGTCGAGAGGTGTCCGCGACGAGCTGGAGCAACGACTGAATGAACTTTTCCACGGCAGAGTCATGAGGGAGGATGAAGAGGTCAGCAGCAGCAGCAGCGACAGTGTCAACCGAGTTGAAAGTGTCGAGGAAATGTCCCCGAGTGACGCTGACGAGGGTGATATGACGAGAACCGAAGATCCGTCGGCTCACGTCGTAGCCACGCTGTCCGAGTGGCTCTACTACCAGCAACTCGAGCCAGACGCGGACGAAATGCCTTTCAAACTGCCTCCACCAGGATACAGCAACTCTGTACTCGGCACGCTCACCGATCGACTCAGTGATGTTCTATTCGTCATGGGACATAGCCGCAAGCACTTCACTAGCGACGAGGGTGGTGATGAGTTGTCGTCGCTACTTGATTATCTAGGCGTAAACGCTGCTCTAGTCCCTCGAAAAAGAGCACACGCGACGCTAGATCGAATCCAGAAGACCAATCACGCCAACAAGGTGAGTCATTCTATCGATCACTACATAGTCGTTGTCATCGGTCTGACCACAACTGTGTGAAATACCCAGATTCTGAATGCGTCGGCTTCGTTGAGTGCACTGGAACTCTTCGAGACGCTGATTGTGGAGACGTTGATCACGCTTCGCCATCCAGCCTTCGCCGCCTTGTATCCGCGTTTGGATGACCAAGTCACCGTGCTGCTCGATGTATGGGGTCTCGCCGATCGCGCAGTCACGCTCTAGCCACCCGCTGCGTCCGAGTTCGCGTCGTAGTAGCCGTCTTGGACTGTTTCGGAGTCGATGAAAGACCGTTTTGTTCAAGCAACTGGCGGATGAGTGCGAGTACATCGGCTCGCGGTGCGGCCACATCAACACCAAGAAGCTTCCGTACGTCCCGTAAGAAGTCCTTCTCACAGCGTGTTGTATCAATGAGCTTCTCGATCGTCCCACTTAGCTGGTCAATGTGGTCAGCATGAAGCAGCTTCATACACCGTAGCACCACACTGAGTGCTGTATCGCCTGGGGGCTTCATTTGGTCGCGTCGTGCACGAACTTCAAACACAAGATCTTGGACGCGAGCTGTCAGCTACAAGACATAGTGTCAAATACGAAGCCCTCTTGGTTCAAGATAGTGTGGCTTACTTTGTCGAGGAAACCTTGGTCGCTTGTCGCGGGACTGTCTCTGTCGTTCTTCACAGACTTTCCGCTCGTTGTCAGTGCTGCTGCTTGTGTGAGGCCATCGACGCGGTCGACAAAGTCCTGTAGCAATGGCACAAGCTGTGCGTACTGGTACGTGGCCTCCACATACTGCGGAAGCTTCGCGATCTCGTACACGCCGACGCTATGGCAACACGACGCCACGATCTCGGAGCAGAGCATTCCAACGCGCCGCGAAATCTGCTCCCGCTTCTTCATTTTGTCATTCTCCGTCATCGCTGACGACGCGAGTTGTGATGAAGAGCTGTCGAGCGCTACTGAGTCGAGCACGAGGTAACACTCAACGGGCTCTTTGAGGAAACGGCGTCGCATGAAGCGACTCTGCTTCGCGTGGGAGCCTGTGCGCTTGACCTTTTTGGTCTCGACGTGCAGCCAGCTCAGCAGCTTGTCGACGCTGATACGATCCGTCAGCGTGTCGGTCGCTGGAGTTTCATAGACGGGAATCGCTGAATGTGGTTCTGTTATTGTGGACTGGCTGCCTCGCTCCTCTTTCAGCCGTGCTATCTGTGACTGGAGCCCCTCAATCTGCCACTGACTGCGCTGTTGCATGATAGTCATAAGTCAGTCAACACCCATTTCGTCCACAGATCCACATAAGCAAACGCACCGCCAAGTCGCGATGGCTGGGCCGCTTGTCCAGTGCATCACGTAGCTTCGCATTGTCTCTCGCCAGTGAGGCGATTTGCTCTTTTTGCAGGGTGAGTAGATCTTGTACGCGTTGCAGTTGGCTGGGAATCGTCTCCTCCTCCTCCTCCTCCTTTGCTGCTCGTCCGTGGGTCCGCTGGCAGTGGCACACGGCGCACTCGTCGTTCATATCGCGCTGCAGTCGCTTGAGCGCCTTCTTCATCACCAATGACTCGTGAACCAGCTCTTCTACTGCATCGTCGTGTGAGTCTGTGGGGATTTCGTACACAAGAGGCTTCTGGGTCTTGAGCCGCTCGCGATCCAGCTCCTGCTGGAGGCGGATGACCTGGGCGGCATACCGCTTCACGTCGTTCTGCGCACTCTGCACGCCACACCACCACACATGTGAGCTACCTCATGAGGAGCTACACAGGTGCATCGAGCTGCTCACCTTCAGCAGCGTACGCAGCTCGCGGATGTCGCTCTCAGTCGGCGCATCATTCGCCCCAGACATGGCCATTGGATTGCGTTTTGAATGTGTCGATTGAAGCTTGTCTCGAAGAGCTACAGTCCACTCCCACCCAAGCACACACGACAACAAATGTTTGGGTTTTTGTGCAACCAGACGACCAAAACAACCTAAATTACTGTTCGAAGTTATTTTGGGTCAAAAGTTGGATTTTGGGGCCAAAAATGACCCAAAGTGACTGCACTTCCTTCAACTTTTGGGCTTTTTGGCGGCAGTTTGCGTTGCGCGGCGCCAAAAACCACCGAGCCCCGTCGACCCAGAAGCTACATTTCCGCCACCAGCACCAACGCCACCATGACGATCGCGACGACGCTGCTTAAGGGCGCGCTGTTTGCGACGCTGATCACTGTGTACTGGCGACCGATCTGCATCGCCAAGGCGCTGCAAGTGCCGCCGCCTGATGGAGGCTGGAAAGATCTCCACGCGCACATGACGCGCTTTCTGATGACGTTCATGAGCTCCACGTGGGCTCTGTCGAGCCAGTCGTCGTGGTATTTCACGCTGCTGGCGATGATCGTGCTGCAGACGGTCAGCTGGGCGAGCTTCCTGTCGGAACAGCGCGTGCTCAGCGGTGCGCTGGAGAACTACATCGACGAAGCGACCGAGAAGCAGGTCTTCCAGACGGCCGCCGTCGTCTTCTTCGGACTGCTGCTGCTGATTGTGCTGTTCAGCGAGCCAAGTGACTCGTACAGGTGAGTCGGTGCTTACCAACAGCGGTGGCTCTACTATCTCGATCTAACGCGCCGAATTCTCTCGCTTTGTAGACGGCGCTTGGTGGCGTTTTACGCCAAGCACAACCCGAGCAAGATCAGCGACGTCGACAAGATCCTCAAGAAGTACGAAGGCAAGGAAGAGCTGCTGTTCACGCGCTTGGGCCGCAAGTACAGCGTGCTGTCCCACACGGCGGTGGAGGACGCGGTGGACGATCTCGACCACGACGCTGCTGATGAAAGCGAAGTCGCTGAACGCGAAGTCGTCGAGGAGGTCGAGTACATCCAAGAAACCACCACGGCTGGCGACAACAGCGAAGAGGACGACGAAGTCTTCCAGGTGATCAAGGCTACGGCCAAGAGTCCAGTGAACAAGCCCCCAAGCGTGCCAGCGTCGCCAGCCAAGTCCCCGGTTGTGAAGCCACCCAGCGTACCAGCGTCACCCGCAGTGAAACCACCCAGTGGACCAGTCTCACCAGTCGCGAAGCCACCAACGCCGGCTCGCTCGCCCAGCAGCAACGGCAAGCCAGTGGCTGTGGCCTCGGCCATTGAGGAGGCGCGTCGCCTGCAGAACGAGCGGGTCGAGCAGCGTGTGGCTCAGCTCTCTGCACGTGGCAAGAAGAAGCAGTAGAACTGCAGGAAGATGGAGAGAAGACAGTCAGGAGGATGTGAACAGAGCGTGCATTTTGCCTATGATTTTGGGAGGAAGCAGTTGAAGTGAGCTCGTGGGTCGGACGGGTCGTTCATTGGTACAAACCCGCCCGAGTCGGGCGTAACCGTGGATGATGGATTACAGACCCATGAACCCGACTGGTGTGGGTTGACTGACAAATATCGACATAATGTGAGTACATTCTGAATTTTAACCCCAAAAACAGGATCAGCAGAAAGTGTATCTTACTCCCTTCCTGTCATCAAAGGGATTGTGGCGCGTGTTCATGTCGACGCGCGAGCCATCTGTTCCACTCCATTCGTACCTCAAGTTGCCAGTGGGTACTTCTGTGGTATCGCACAGCGTCTACTAAGTGCGACATCTCCACATCATCACACAATTCTTGCAGACGAAAGTGGAAAGAGCTCCTCACAACGGGAGAAGAACGGCGATCGACGGACCTCTTCCTCTTCATTCCCCCACCAGCCAGTGACTCCCACCACCATGGCCGCCAGCAACCGCGACGTGATCGCGCTGGAAGACGTCGCCACCATGCCGGCGCCGGGCATGAATTTCCCCGTGAACGTGAGCTTCTCGCCCGACGGCTCCCGCGTGGCGTTCCTGCACTCGCGTGAGAACCAGCTCTCGCGTCAGCTCTACGCGCTGGACGTGGCCACGAAGCAGCTCGATCTGCTGGCCTCGCCGCCCAACCAGGGCAACACGGAGGGCAACCTGTCGCTTGAGGAGAAGCTGCGTCGTGAGCGCCAGCGTCAGATGGGCGTCGGTATCACCAGCTACTCGTGGTGTCCGTCGCCGCTCTCGCAGCGCATCCTGTACCCGATCACGGGCGACCTGTACATCCAGGAGCGCCCAGGTGCGGAGCTCAAGCTGCTGTTTGACAAGACCACGACTGGCGCCGCCGGCGGTGCCATCGACCCGCAGTTCTCGCCTGATGGCAAGTGGATCGCGTTCGTGCAGGACAAGGAAGTGTACGTCGTGCGCAGCGAGCTCACGGCCACCAGTGGCCCGCAGCAAGCCGTGCAGATCACCGCTGGTGCGCGTGGCATCGAAGGCAAGTCGAATGGCCTCGCGTGCTTCCTCACGCAGGAGGAGCTCAGCCGCTTCCGTGGCTTTTGGTGGTCGCCAGACGGATCGCACATTGCGTTCGAAGAGGTGGACGAGAGCGCGATCGAGAAGTTCCGCATCATGCACTCGGGCAGCCCCGCGCTGGGCGACAACGCGCAGGAGGACCACCGCTACCCGTTCGCCGGCGGCGTGAACCCGCTGCGTCGCCTCGGCGTCGTGGCCGTGCGCTTCACGGAGGCGCAGTCGTTTGGTGTGCCTGTGTGGATGGACTTTGCCGACAGCGAGACCGACTTCTACATCAGCCGCGTCAACTGGCTGCCGGACCGCTCGCTCGGCGTGCAGCGGCTGAACCGCCTCCAGGACGAGATGGCGTTCTACCGCTTCGACATCACGACGGGCACGGGCTCGATCCTGATCCACGAGAAGCACGCGGTGTGGATCAACGCCAACTACCTCTTCCGCAACATCGAGACGGACAACAAGCAGGCGTTCCGCTTCATCTGGCCGTCGGAACGCTCGGGCTACATGCACTTGTACCTATACGAGTACTCGCCGGCGACGCAGAAGGCGCAGGTGCTCGGTGCACTCACGGAGGGTTCGTGGTGTGTCGAGTCCATCGAAGGCATCGACCTGGCGCAGGGCAAGATCTACTTCTGCGGCACGGTCGACTCGCCGCTTGAGCGTCACCTGTACGTGACGTCGCTGTTCCCAGGCCAGAACGTTCCAAAGCCGATCCGATTGACTGGTGCGCCAGGCATGCACTCGGTGGTCATGGACGGCGCCTGCAAGCTCTTCGTGGACGTGTACAGCAACCTGGAGACGCCGCCAACGGCTCGTCTGTGCGCTGTGCCTTCGGACGCGCAGCTCGGCTCGCTCCCGGCCCAGGCCGTTTACGAGGACATCGAGGCCAAGTCGACGTCACTCCACACGGACGTGGAGGCTCGCGTGCAGGCTCTCGTGCACCAGGGCAAGCTGCCAGCGCCAAAGCTCATCTCGTTCCCAACGCGTGACGGAGCCGAGACTCTGTACGGTGCGGTGTACACCCCTGACGCCGCGATCCACGGTCCAGGTCCATACCCGACGCTCGTGAGCGTGTACGGCGGCCCACACGTGCAGCGTGTAGCCAACATGTGGGCGGCTACGGTCGACATGCGTGCCCAGCGCTTCCGTGACTTGGGCTACGTCGTGCTCAAGGTCGACAACCGCGGCAGCTTCCGTCGCGGCTCGGCGTTCGAAGGCGCGATTAAGCACAAGATGGGTACGGTCGAGATCCTCGACCAGCAGGACGGTGTCGCCAAGCTCGTGCAGGAAGGCCTGACGCTGCCAGACCGCGTCGGTATCTACGGCTGGAGCTACGGTGGTTACATGTCGGCGATCAGTTTGATGAAGGCGCCTGAGACCTTCAAGCTCGCGATCGCTGGTGCGCCAGTGACGAGCTGGGATGGTTACGACACGTGCTACACGGAGCGCTACATGTCGACGCCACAGCTCAACCCGGAGGGCTACCGCGTGGGCAGCTGCATGGAGTACGTGAACAACTTGCAGGCGTCGCAGAAGCTGCTGCTGATCCACGGTCTGATCGACGAGAACGTGCACTTCCGACACACGGCTCGCCTCATCACTGCGCTCATCCACGCGCGCAAGCACTACGACTTGCTGCTGTTCCCGAGCGAGCGCCACTCGCCACGTGGCCTGGAAGACCGCATCTACATGGAGCAGCGCATCGCCGAGTACGTGCTCAGCAACTTGTAAGCGGAGCTGTAGACTTTGTTGGGGAGATGAGAAGAAGGAGGAGGATGTGAACAAAAACGTAGGCTGAGAGACACAACCCAATGCAAATGCATGTGTGGTCTCTCGAGAATTGTTCATTGACACAGTGCATAGAGTTCTATTCCACACGTTGTGCACTTCTTTGCTTGTTGTTTCGATAGTAGTTGCACAGAAGATCATCGGCTTCAGGATTCGCTGAGCGACGCCTGGATTGCACGTTGCAGTTCGTCCATCTCGTCTGCGTCAACGAGCCCGGGGACGACATCGTGGAAGGCGTAGTCAAGATGCGACGTAGCGGCGCTCTCGCTTGTAACGGCGGATTCGAACGACCTGGACGAAGCCTCGTACTCTTTTGCAGAGAGCTCCAGAATCCGACGCATTTCCTCTTCTTCGTCCACAGGAGTGAACGTGTCCAGTCCTCCAGGAGGCACGAGAGATGAATGCTCCACAAGTGAAGCTGCGATGGCCGCTGAGACATCATCATCGTAGTCGAGTGCGTGGTGCGGAATGCTCTGCTCTTTCACCGACGCCTCCAGTGCCTTCCGCATTTGCTCCTCTTCAGACGCCTGACGAGCCTTCTCCAGCAGCTCCGCTTGGATCGCAGCAATCTCGCTCTCTCTCGTCGCCTCGTCCACAGCACGCTGCTCCGAAGAGACCGCAGTGACCTCAGACTCGGCGATTGCCTGTTTCAGGGTGTCGTCAAGATTGGAACGCATCGCGTCGAACTCGTTTCGTGACATCTACAACCACGCAAACATCCTTAGCACCTCGCATCCTAACTAGCCACAAGAAAACAGCACTTACCAGTAAGATCCGCTCAAGTTGGTCCATCTCAGTCGTCGTGGTAGCCGCCCCGGAAGATGGCGTCGCTGGAACTCGTTGTGCTGGGGTCGTGCCTGCCACCTGCTCGTCAGTGGTGCCATCGCCACCTTCGCGAGTATTGATCCGGCGTGAAATCTCAAGATGGTGCTGCTCCCATTGTCCTGGAGACTCTCGGATAACGTTTGACGCGTGCTGTGGCCCGACGATCGAGTCGTAGTGGCCGCCACCGTAGTAGCTGAGGCTAGATAGACAAGCAGGGTGAGCATCCCAGTCACGCACAGCGCCCAATGCATTTTACTCACCAGATTGGAGGCCTGTTTCGAGACAACGCACTGTTCTCGTGAAAAGTGCGAAGCTTTCGGAATCCGTTCGTTGGGTCGTACGCGTACACTTCAGCTGGGCGGTCGTACAGCTCACACATCGCCTGGATCTCTGGATCGTCACCCCACACGCCGTTGCGCCGCTTGTGCTGCAAGTACCGTAGAAATGCCGACATGTCGCCAACAACGTACGGCTCAAAGTACTCCTTCTCGCTCTCCATGTAGTCCATACAGTACCCTCGCACGAGCTCGTGGTGGCAGTCGTCTCCATACACTTGGTGACTCACAGCTCGGAACAAACAGTTTCCATCTCCTTCAACCGAGTGGATACGCAGTCCTTGCGTTGCCAGTGCGTCGCGGTAGTGTTGGAACCGTGGGTTTTGCGCTTGGATCACTCGGTTGCGGTTGATATTTGGCTTCACACTAAGTCGGCGTTGCTCGGATAACGCTGAGCGCAGTCGCACGTGGTCTCCGGAGGCCGCAACGTTCTCAGGTGTGAATGGCATCCAGTCGTCGAACTGCTGCTGACGGCCAGCGTACCGCACGAGCAGATCGCTGGGGCGAGCCTTCACGACGTGGGCTTCCTTCCAGATCGACGTCCCGGGCTTCCGCACCTCCACGATCTGAGCAAGCCGCAGAGGCGCGCTGTCATTTCGCGTCTAGCATGTCACACCACAGTCTTTTGTCAGTACTTGAAAGTGGGAACTATGAAGCAAGGTATCTCATAAATACCTTGGTTGCTGGTGGTGCGAGCTGGCCAGAGTCCACGGGCAGCCACCGCTGCCACGAGTCGTTCATGTTGAGATACCGCACGCGCACTTCGCCATCCAAGATCTAGGAGCAGTCATAGGATTAGTATGAGAAGCAATACGGTGGAATGAAGCAGAAGGCGCGTACTCGTAGGATCATGGCAGGACACCAGTTGCCGAACAGGTTCTGTGCGTCGATCGGATCGCCTTCGTGGAGCTGGCGGCGCCACTCGAGATCCACTGAATCAATGCGCATCATCTCTATAGCATCAGAGAGTCGTAAAATGTCAGCTACGGGGTGTTTTCATGCAGTATTGTGGGTGGGTATCTTCCATTTTTCGTACCCTCTTCGATGTCCGTGTCGTCACTCAGATAGCCACTGCGCCGCCCCGTGGAGGCCGCACGGCCCGCTCTCTGATTGCCAATGTTTCTCACTGTTGGTCCGCCGTAGGTCGTACGGTGCTGCTGATCGTAAAGGTCTCTGGGGACTTCATTCTCTCGGTCGTGGTCGCGGTCGTCAAATGGGGAATCCTCCATCTCCACGTTGCTTTGTCGCCCCAAATCGCGGCGTTGCGAGCCAGCAGAGCCCATGCCATGATCACCATCATCGTCGCTATCCGAATCGCCATCTCGTGGGTCCCTAGCAGCGCTGATGCGGTCGTTATCACCACCGAATCCCATGCGGTAGTTGCCCATTTTCGCGGAGGTGGTGACGTTTCTTGCTGTCACAGTCGCCAGTGACGCATTCCGAAGACAGTTGAAGAATGCTGGTGTACTGTATTCTCTCTGATAAGTACGAAACACTGAGTTAAGTGCGATTGGCGAAAGGTCACTTGACATCCAAAGCAGAAGAGCTACAGAAAATGGTGACAAGATTGCTCGAGTCTGTTGGTGTATTTTACTTGCGTGGACTTCGCGGATCGATGCCATCGAAGCAAACCAAGCCGTCTTGGTTGGCGATGGTCGTGTCGGCACCCTTGGAGATGAGGTACTCGCCCAGTGTGTCGCCGTAGCCGTACGCGAAGCAGAAGTGGAGCGCCGTGTTGCCGCGGTTCTGAATCAGCACCAGTCACACAACAGATCCATTGATCCATCAACATCAACATCAATCACTCAAACATCACGTCAACGATCTTCCTCAGTGGTACGTACGTTCTGGCTGTTGATGTTGGTGCCGCGGCGAAGCGCGAGCTTGGCCATGCGCTTGAGTCCGTTCTGGCACGCGATGGACAGGATCGTGTTGCCGTACGAGTCGCGCAGGTTCACGCTTAGCCCTTGGTCAAGCATGTACGTGACCGAGTCGATGCGGTTGTGGCGCGCCGCTGAGAAGATGTCGTTATCTTCCACTGCAGGGGCCTCCACCGAGCGCGGGCTACGCATATCCGCGACTCCCGCACGAGCAGAGTCTCTAGCTGACGCCTGTGTACCGCGGCCGAAGGCCTGGGCCTTGTATTCCTGGTCATATCCAGTCGCCCGTCTAGTCTTCTTGGCGTCTGCTGTATCTGCGTACTCGTCTGGAAGTGCGTACTTGAGTTCGTTTAGATTCAGCCGAGGCTGTGGCTTGCCCATGGCTCGCTTGTAGTAGTCCTCGCTGGAGATGGCGGCCGATCTTCCAGACGTCGGATGAATTGCACCGTCGCGCGGTGACGCGATGCTGCCTTCGCGTGGCGTCTTGAAATCGTTTTCATCCGACGACACGGAGCGAGCGCTTGTGCGTGGAGACGTGAAGCGCTCGTCCTCAGAGCCGCCGCTTGAGTAGCCACGGCGTGCCGAGCTGCGAGGCGTGTAGAACGGATCGTCGGTCGCCTTGGTCTCCATCGTGGAAGTGAGTGCGTCGCGCTTGTCACGAACTCTTGAGCTGCGGGCGCTACGCGAGGCTTGGGGTGGGGTTGTGAACCATTTCTAAAATACCTGTCGAGCAGCCTCCGAAGATCAAGAATAGCGTCTGCAGTTCGACAGCTATGCTGGGTATTTTCGTGCGTGAGGTGGTGAACAACAAGACTAAAGATCGCATTGGCGGTGCTTCTGCCTCACGCTCTTGTATTTGGCCTGAGCTTACGGGTCGTCGTCTTTTGTTTCTCTCTTTCTTGCATTCTGATGGTCGGGAGGGGTCGCCGATCCCAGTGTGTCGGGACGCGGTCAACGCTTATTCCTCCATCTTGGTGTCGCCGTCGGCCTCGGTCGTGTCGGCGACTTCCACCGCATCGATCTGGTCATTCAAAAGCAGCACAGGGGGTTAGCGACGGCCACCAAAAGGGTTCAATGAGTACTGGGGACCAAGGACGTACGTATGGCTGCAGGTCGGCTCCCTCGATGATCTTATATGGCTGGTTCACGCCGACGATCGCGACCGCGACGTTGTCCGACGTGAGCTCCTGGTCGCCCTGCAGGCAGCCGCGGATCGCCTGCAGCGCGTGGTGGATCAGCTCGTCTGTACCCACTGTAACCACACAGAAACACAGTCAGTATCGTGGCGGCTTGGCCAAGCATTGATTCTGTACACGACGTACGGTTGGCGAAGCTCTCGAAGTGCTTCTCGAGGTAGGTACGCGCCGACTGCGAGCGTGCGCCTATTGCGTGCGCCTTGTACTCGAAGTAGTTGCCCGATGGGCACGTCTCGTAGAGGTGCACGCCCTTCTTCTGCTCTCACACAAATCGCAGCACACACACGTCAGCAAGTTTCTCAATGCTTCAACCGCAGCACAGTATTCTTCACGTACATCGGCACCCGCGACGAGCAAACCGACGCCGTACGGACGACGGATGTACGACTGCGTGCACTCCTGCTGGCGGTCGGCCACGTCCGAGACCAGGCGGCCGACTGTGATCGTGCTGCCGTACACGAACTTGTGGTTCAGGCTCTCTGTTCGCATGAAACTACTCACAACATCCATCAAACATCAGCATGTTTCCATCCACGATTCTCAAGTGTTCCTTCCTTCCACCATGAGCTACGTACCGCGCGAGCGAGCGCGCGTCGGCCGTGAGGCCAGCAATCGCCATGCCGATGTGGTCGTCGATCTCGAAGATCTTCTTCATGTGCTCGGCGAGCTTGACATTCTGGCGCTTGATGCCGGCGAGCACGACCAGGTTCTTGGAGGTCAGACCGAGACAGGCGCTGCCCTGCTTCACGGCCTCCTTGGCGTAGTCGATCTGGTACAACTGGCCCTGCGGACTCCACACCGTCACGTCCGTGTCGTACTGGTTGCGGAACATCTTGGTTACGTTGACAGCGCTTGGCTTGGTGCTTGCTTCCTTCGGATCTCTTCCGCCCGAGAGCTGCTCTTCCGCTTGCTTCGCTCGGCAAAGGGGGAAAGATACCCGTTGGGGGAAAACCCTGTTTGAAACACTATTTTCGGAAAATTGTTTTAAACAAATCGATGGATACGAATGATGTGGGCCACATGGAATTAAGGGATAGTGTGGGCCACACCATGTCGGATCTTCTCAGACTTGATACGCCGACCGAACAGTGCGGAATGAGCTTGAAGCAGATCATGACAAAGGTGAGAGCTACTGCGCGTGGATATGCGGGGGGGAACACAGCGTCGTCACTGTGACACTGTGTGTATTAACGCTGGTGGTGTGGTGGCGTGGTAGTTCTTGGGGCAGCGCGAGGCGCAGCTCTTCGATGAGGCGCTCATGTCGGAAAAGAACGGCTTCTCACTCGACCAGCTCATGGAGCTCGCCGGGCTGAGCGTCGCCAGCGCCGTCGGCAAGCAGTACCCGCTCAAGAAAGAGTCCAGCACTACTGCAGCATCAAAGACCAACAGTGTCTCCAGTGTGCTGGTCGTAGCGGGGCCTGGAAACAACGGGTACGTGATAGTAGTAGTCTTTTGTGATGATGGTGGTTGCTCTGACTCGGTGCTTGTGTGCATTAGTGGCGATGCGTTGGTCGCGGCTCGCCATCTTAAGGTAAGAATTGCGGTGGTGGATCCTATGAGTGGCTTCAGTGGCTCAAAGTGTGGTTTATTGTAGCATTTTGGCTATGCGCCAGCGATTCTCTACCCAAAGCGAAGCGCCAAGCCGCTTTTCCAGGTACCGTAAGCATGAGAAGCTCGCGATTTCCGATCGATATCCAACCAATCTGGTCTACTTCGCTGTGTGTGACTAGGGCCTCGTGACGCAGTGTCAGCAGCTCGAGATTCCGTTCCTTGACCGCCTCGAGGAGTCGTACGTTCGCTTGTTTCTTAGTTTGGTTTCATCATGTACGACCTTCCACTCACGCTCAAGCTTTTAGTCAACACATCGACGCATCGTACGATCTCGTTCTCGACGGCATCTTTGGTTTCAGCTTCGAAGGCTCCATCCGTGCGCCGTTCGACAACATCATCGTGACACTGAAGCAGTGCAAGACGCCGATTGTCTCGATCGACATTCCTTCCGGTTGGCACGTTGAGAAAGGCAACAACAGCGGCGTTGGACTGGAGCCGACTATGCTCGTGTCGCTGACGGCACCGAAGCCGTGTGCCAAGTATTTCTCCGGCGCTGACCGCGTGCACTACGTCGGCGGTCGCTTCGTTCCACCGTGAGTGTCCGTATGTTCGGTGTCGAAGACTGTGTTTTGTTCACCAGTCTCAACTTCTCTTTTGTAGGGCGCTCGCGAAGGAGTTCAACTTGGAGCTGCCCACCTATCCGGGCATGGAGCAGTCCGTACGAATGGATCTTTGAATACATTTCGGCCAAGAGAGACATTGGCAGAATGTAAATGGTTGCGTGTATTCATTCATGTATCTATGCAATGTACAGTGTATATCCATACTACTTTTCTACAACTCACTGTGCGAACATGTAATGCGCTTAGGCGTCGAAGCTCGCGACAGCCTGCGCGACGGCATAGTCGCCCGAGTGGCTGATGGACACGCTGAGCGAGCTCAGGCCGATGCGGTTGAACACCTGCTGCGGGTGGCCCGACAGCAACACCGACGGAGCGCCCGACGCCGTCATGAAGATCTCG
>JAADXE010000689.1:0-17868 GCA_023337545.1 Pythium coloratum | reverse complement strand
TCGAGTACATGCGCTTCCTTTTGCAATGGAGAACTAATTTTGTTTGCTTGTTTTTGCGTTTCAGAATCGCAAAAACGAGTTTTTTAATTTAAAACTGACCAGATATAATAAAACTAAGGCACTGTAGCGAGGTAGAAAAATGTCTCGGGGCTGATCACCCGACTCCGCTTAGATTTATTTTATAAAAATGATCTACTTAGACAGGGAGTCGATCTAAAAGCGAGAAATAACCACCAGATACGACAAAATTGCTGCAAGCCACAATACACGAACGTACAGTACTTCGGTGGATCCAGTGGACTGACTGACCCTGTGCGAAATTGGTTCTTCACTCTTTTTGCGACGACAATTTCTGTAGATGAGTTGAAAATCCGACGAAATTGTGATGGAGCCGGGGGCGTATTTTCTGCTCCACGGGATTTTAGTTCTGCGCAGCCACAGCTTTCTGCGCGAGAGAACATTCTGGCCGGCACGACTTAGATCTTGTCGCTCTTCGCTGAACCTTCCGCCCTCGGCTAAGATTTGTGTTCTGGCTTTCCGGAGCAGTGTGTCGGCTCAGGCACGGGGAGAAAATGAACATGGTGACAGGTCTAACGATGGCCGTGGTCACTTGGCACCGTGCTGTTTAGCAACACGAGAAAAGTCTAAATGCGAGGCTCTTGAACACCTTCAGTTTGCTCAGCTGCTAATTTGGTGATTGCGATCGTACTGGGATGCTTCAGTGCGTAGACACACCTCCACTTTTGTACTGTATGGAAATCCTCATCAATGAAGGCGCCGATGGAAGGAGTCGCCTGTGGATTTCCATGCAAATTCGCAGGCGCCGCTCCGGATCGACATGAAAGGACGTTTAGAACCAGAAGGCAACTTGACTTCAAGAATGAATACCCCTTCCCCTAAATGATGGGTCGTCGTCATTTTCGCGCCAGATTTTCAGCTGAGCTGGATTTTATCCAGCGAACAAAAAATTTCGAACTGGTTTGGGACAGTCACAAATAACGAAATTTATCTTTTGCAAAAAGTACCAACCGAACCCATCTCCCCCGTCTAAATCGATCGCTCTACCAGTTTTGTCACAGCCTCTCCTAAAACCGGGTCAATTCGCGGGTCCATGAAGAGACGCCATGGATCTTGAAGAGTCACAGACGCAATGGCTACGACCCGACCGACGGTCTAGGCTACAGATCCAGTGTGCTGTGCTCGTGTATTGACTGCCATCATGCCGAGTGGACTGGCCGTCGAAGCACGCTTCGTCGTGATCAGCTTCCTCAAGACCTGGGTGGAAAGCGGCCAGCTCACGTACAAGTTCTCGGTCCACATGAACGCTCTGCAGCCTGACCGCGTGCGTGCGACGTTCAGCAAGCCCACGCAGGAGGCTCCAGCAGCAGCGGCAGTCGCGCATTTGATCTTCTACTTGGATGAGCATCTGAGAAGCGTACTGGGCTTCACTGTGGAGAGCGAGACGCACTTCCACTCGGTCACAGACCTTCGGTTTAATGAAGCGATCCTCGACCAGGTCATCCGCCGCAAGCTGCTTCTCAAGCAGCAGCAGCTCATCCGCTTGAGTGATGAGTTCTCGTCCACGCGAGTGCCGGCGTTAATGAAAGAGCGAGAGGAAGAGAAGCGAGACCACGGTCGAGAGACCCTGGAGGAGTATTTGCTGGAGCGGCTCCAGCGAAAGGATCCGTACAACGACGGCCGCATCTCGTTCCAGGAGCTACGAGATGTACTGTACGCGCTAGAGTTCCCGGCCATCAGTTGCCGAGACCGTGAGATCCTGTTCGCGTTTGTGGAATTAGATCGCGATGATCTCGTCGACTACGGCGCATTGATCTCCATTGGCGCAGAGGTCATCGACACGCTGCTGAACGTCCACGTGCCGTCTCACACTCGCGACGCCAAGTCCAGTGACGCCAAAAGCGCAGAAAGCAAGACGGATTACCACGAAATCTTGGAGAACTTTCACGCGGTGGTGAAGCACCAGCAGTTCTTTACGATGGATCGACTGGATCGCATCTTGGACGCGTATCGTCCGCCTCCGACGCAGCAATCCGACGCTGAGGGTGCTGACGAAGCTAAAGCCTCAACTGCTGAAGAAACCTCGGCGACTATAAGTGAAGGAGAGAGTGAAGCCAAGGGGGGAGGCAGCGTGGACTCAACTAGACGATCGCCGACGCCAGCGCCACCAAGTGAGCTCTACGTCACACGGCGTCAGCTGCGCACGAGTCTCGAATCGCCACAGTTGCTCTTGAGTCGAGCCGAGGTCAACCTGATTGTTTCCCTGGCGACGACGACACCCGCAGGCCAGATCCCATGCTCGCAGCTGGGCGAGTTGCTTCAGCACGTGCAGGCGATGGTTTTCCGCTTCCAGTCGCGTTGCTTCAGCGATCGTCTGGCTCACTACCTGCAGCAACAGTTCACCAACTTTGAAAGCAGCAATCTCCAAGGAACCGCCGAGTATCTCAAGAAGAGGCTGCGCCAGAAGGACATCCGAGCTGTCGTGAAGGATCTGAAGAAGCTCATGCTGACGCCGTGGCAAGTGAGTCGCGTTGCGTCGCTGTGTGAGGAAAATTGCGGCGACGCCGACCACGTGATCAGCTATATGGACTGTGTGCCCAAAGTCACAGCGTTCCTGGTCTCGCAAGTGGATCCTCTCGAGCTTCAAGAGCGAGCCACTGCTGTCCACGAGCTTCAGCACAGCACGGAAGACTCACCAGCATCACTGCCAGACGAAGAGATCGTGGTGCAAGCCGCTGCTGAGATCTTTGAGGCGGTTGATGAGAAGAGTTCCAGCATGATGTCGATCACTGACTTTCAGTCGAGTCTGAGTCAGCTCACACACTCGCTTGGTATCCTACTGGACGACAACACGGCTCTGCCTGCGATCACAGCACTCGCGGATTTCATCGGACAGGGCCGCGTGAACTACCACTACTTCCAGCAGCTCATGTACCCCGTGCTTCGCTACTTCCACCAGGACCAGCGTATCCTCCAGTACATCGCTGGTAGTAAACGCACCTACAACCTCACAGCAGAGATAGCCGATGCGAAGCAACTTGATGCAGACGAGCAAACAGAAAAATGAAGGGGGGAATACATGATACAACATGTGAAACTATACAAAATGGATATCGTTCCTAGCCGCTCAAGGCGTCGACCAAACTGTCGCCCATAACTCCACAGTCGTTGTTATCGCCCTCGTTGTCGCCACTGAGCGGTCCTTCGTTCTGGTTGCTGTTGTCGACGTCGTTTGGCGCTGGCATGTCTTCCGGCGTCTGGTTGCTTCCTTCCGCGTCGCCGTCGGCCTTGGCAGCTTCTACACCGGCTTCGGCGTTTGCAGCACCAGCACCATATCTCAACTGCCGCTGCTTGTCGGTCATTGACTTGCTCTCCTCGAGGAAGTAGACAGGCGAGTCCGTCTGCATTCGGCGGTGGTTCGGGAACGGGTTGCCAGCGAGTGAGAGCCCAGGACGCGTACATGACGCCACGACCTGGAAGGCGATGGACCAATTGCCGTCCATCATACGCGAATGACGCTGCTTTAGGATCGTGACGATCTTGCGCTCCAGCTTTGGGCGAATCCACCGACGCAGCGCGATATACTCGCGCGTGAGTGGCACTGCACCACCGTACAGTTGTGGGCCGACTGGTATGGCTGCCGTCTTCTCGACTACGACCTCGAGCTCCGCATCCGCATCCGTCTGCACCATCATGCCTGTGCGAAGCGCAGTGATCTTCTCAAACGAGCCAGGCGGCTTGCCTGGCCAACGCTTGCCCGTACGGCAGTCGGTTTCGAGCACCGCACGAATCAGACTTTGGATGTGGTTCCGGCAGAGATCGATGAGCATCACGTCGATGCCTTGCATCGCGTACTCCAAGCCGAGGGCCTTGGCCTCCGTCTTCATGTCTTGGATAGCACGTCGGATAGCACTCTCGTACAGAATCACGGCGCTGCTGGTCAAGTTCCCCATGGTCTGGTCCAGCGTCTGGATCATCTGGCCGTGGTTGAGGAGGATGTCGTCGACAAAGTCGTGGTAGCCGCACAGAGATGGTTGGTTCAGATAGTTCACCGCGAGGGGGCGGAAACTCACGCTGCCCATCATGTAGAGGTACTTGTCTGGAGGAAGCAGCAGCGCATCTCGTTCCTTGTTCAGTCCGCGTCGCTTCTCGTCCTCTTCGGTAGGCGAAATGAACGTGATGGATGCGAGCTGGTCGTTCATCTGCGAGTTGCTCTGCAGGGCGACCATGAGCACATCCAAGAAGCCGTTGAGGCGGAGCGGCGCGAGGATCTGGCCGATGCGGCGTTGGTACATTCGTGATGAACTCTCGACGCCTTGCTGGAATTTCTTCTTCAAGTGTCCGAACAGGAACTCGGCGTAGTCGGTGGTGGATTGCATCAGATCTTCCTCCACCGGCTCACGGATCGTGCTTAGAAGCATCGCCTTGAGCCAAGCATGGGTGTTCATGCGCGCAACGCCCCACACCTTTGGTTCACGAAGTGCAAACTTCCGTAGCTCCTCGCCGACAGCTCGCTTCTCGTAGAACGATCGAATCCGGAGCTGCTGCATTTCGTCTTCAAGTACGCCGAACACTTGGCACTGGCGATGGAGCTGGGCCTTCTTGAAGAAGTTGAACAGGAATCGGATCTCGTACACTCCAGGTTCATTCGGCGTGTTCACCGTCATGCGTCCTGGACACGGCTCGTTATCGTAGGCTTCGAGATACGCGGATGGCGGAACGATCTCGATTCGAGCACACGTCTCCTCCTTGGACCCGTCAACCTTATAGAAGCCGATGCAGTTTCGACTCTTCGGGTTCGACAGGATGCTGTACGCCACGCCGTAAATGATCCACGACAGGTTGAGCTTCTCCTTTGCCCCGACCAGTGGCCTGTCGCATGTCAGGCTCATGAAGATGTTGAACGTGCCGATCTGGATCGAGTTCGACACGAAGCGATCCAAGATCTCGTACTGCTGTGACGTTGGCTCCGTTGGTACGACTTTCTGTGTCTTGCCACCGGCACTTCCCACCTTCATCGACTTCTCTTTTGCTCCAGCCAATCCGACGGTTTTTCCTTCGCCTTGAATGCATCGCAAGTAGCAGAACTCGAAGCCGTGGAGACCGTACTTCGACTGGTAGATTCCAGCATCATTTCCGTAGAGGAACGTCTCAAACTTGGCGTCGCTTTCAGGTACATTGTTATTCGCCGGACGGAACTTGACTTGGCCGCTGACAACCTACGAATCGAATAAGCGATGTTAGCCTTCAAAATACACACACAAACCATCATCAAGACATAGGTGCGTACCTTTCGAGCTTTCTTCGCAGCTTCCTCTTTCACAACCCTTGCCAAACTGGCAGCGCGACTGGTTCGAGGCGACTGCATAGATACATAAAAGACATTAGAATAATGAGGCACACCCACGAGTTAGTTTCCATCCAGCCCGTACCGTCAGGTGGATCTTCTTCGCGATCACGTCTTCCTCGAGGATATCGGGCAGCTTCTTTCTGTATGGCTTCAACTTTGGCGATCCCATCATCGTCTGCATCGTCGAGTCTGCTCGTTCGAGCATCAGACGGTGGTGGCCTGCACGTGCCTCCTTGACTTCATCAACATCCTCGTCGTCGCCGACATGCATTTCGATCGATCGTTGGACCATCTTCGAGACCTCTCGGTCTGAGATATCGCGCAGACTTCTGGCCTGGCGCATGATAAGCTCCCGTTCAGCGTCGTCATTCTCGTTCTTCGGACTCCAACCAAAAGGCTCTACGTCCTTTTGCTTGACGAGACGGTAGCAAATGCAATCCTCCATCGAACGAATTCTCGTATCTCCCGGTGCGCGGGCGGCGAACATTCCGATGGCGTCCTGAGCGTGGAAGCGCTGTTTGGCATTAACCTGCCAGCTGATAGTGAGCTCTCCTTCACCGACGTCGAGGGCGTCCGTCAGAACGACGTAGCTGACTTGAGGCATCGCGTTGAGCAAGATCAACTCCTTCGTCGGCTTGATAAGTCCAGAAGCTGCAACTAACGACGCCAAGGCGGCGTCACTCACAGTTTGTTGAGTAACTGCTTCCGGATCTTCGTCGTCGTCGCCATCATCATCATCGTCCTCATTCGCAGCGTCGTCGTCATCGTCTTGATCATTCACCACATCATTATCGTCATCGAAGATATTGCTGCCGGCTCCAAACTTGATTGTGCCATCTGGACCCACGACGTGAGAGAGAACACTAGCACCGATTCCGACGCTAGCACCTGCGGCCGCACCGTTCGCAGCAGCACTAGTGCTCAGCGCACTCGCACCTGCTGCACCCGCAGCGGTATCACCACCACTCGCCGTAAGTGCAGCTCCTGGCGCCTCAGACGCAACCACTGGTTTGACGCTGCCATCGCCTTGAGCAGCAGCAGCAACAGCGACTGTCGAAGCTGCTGCAGTGCCCGCCTGCCCAGCTTGACCATTAGGAGGTGGTGCGCCCCCCTTCTTGCGGCGAAGCCATTTCAGAAGCGCGGGAGTATTGACATCCACTTCAGGCATGTCGGGCATATCTTCCTGGAGCTTCCGCGCTTTCGTCGCGAGCTGCTTCGCCGTTTCGAGCTTGTCCATGAGCCCCGTGGACTTCGCTAGGTTCTCAGCCGTCTCAGTGTAATCCATGTACGCCTTGATCATCTGTTGATTCAACTCGAGCATTGGCGTCACGACAGCTGAGATCAACGTGATTCCGAACAGAACGGTCTTGTTTTTCGCCGCGGGTGGATAAACCATCAGCAGCGACACGATCTCCACGATGGAGCTTCCCCACTTGAGCGCAGTGCTGACAAACCGCGTGTCCGACAGGTATACCACGTCTTCTTCACCCCTGAAGCCCAGTCTCCAGTGGAAGCGCCACACTGGGTCCTTCTCTCGCTCGGATTCAGGGATGTCGGCCTGGAGGAACTGGCGATTGAGAAAGTAGCTGAACACTGGGCCGCGATTGAGCACTTCAGCCAAGTACGCGAGCACCATCGTCTCGGGGACGCACAGCCAGAAGAGACTGATGATCTTGCCTTGTAATGACATCATCTGCAATTGCTTGGTCTCTCCACTTGGTTCCATTCGATAACAATCGTTGGCTCGCTCCTCGACATTGAACTCCTTCCACTGCGGCTCGCCCCACAGACCCAATGTGACCATGAAAATGTTCACAATCGGCACGAGCATCTTGTCCTTGATGTACTGGACCTTCCACGCGATGTTAAATCGCAAGCAGAAGATATCGAATGGCTTGCTTTTCGATGTAGGCTTCATCAGCGGGTTCGTGTACATGTGACTCGCCTGCAAACGCCACGCGAGGAAGATACTCAAGGCGCGGCCGATCGACTGGAGCATCAAGTGAGCGTAGATGTTCACGAAAATGATGAAAAGCCCGATGTAGCCGTACTTCTTGAGCAAATCACGGAACGCCATCTTCATGTAGTCATCGTAGTGGCGCAGGAAGCCCGCAAGCAGCGGATGACCGGTGTACTCTCGTCGTGAATCAGCAGGTGAGTCTTTACCGAAGCGCAGTTTTTGGGTGCAGCTTCTCACGCCGCGTCGGAGGTCTCGAATCGGATGGAACTCGACCAGGTTGGCGTTGCTGTGGACAGCCGCCTTGATGTCCAGTCGCTTGTAGCTGTGCGATAGTATCTTGAGCTTCTCAGGTTCTTCGAGTTCCGTCAGCGGCACCCAACTGAAGAGGTCGAGCAGAAGAAGCGGCAAGCACACGAACAAGAAGAAGACGATGAGCACAAGAGCTGCGACGCCGAAGCCGTGGTTGATCTGCGCCAGGTGGCCGTTGGGGCACATCGGCGTCGGGCCACGGTGTAACTTCAGCGAGTGAAGTGCTCCGTGAGGATCATCGTTGAGCTTGTGGTAGAAGTCCTTCCAATTACCGGAGATGAAGAGCACGCACGACTTGATCGAAAGATACAACGGAATCACCAGCAGCGCACCCAATTGCTCGAGTGCACCCAGCGCAGTCTTTCCCGGGTTAAACGGAAGATACGTGTGCAGCTTTTGCACCTTGAGCAGCAGGTCTTCTTGCACTACGACGTACACGACAAACGTAGCGGAGAACAACATGCCCAAGATCGCGAACAGGAAAAAGCCGCTCATGCACTCGCCCGCAACCTCAAAGAGGGCGAGCTTCTCCATCAGATCCTGGATGTATCCGCTGAAGAACTCATAGATCGTCGTCAACACGGTTGCCAGTGGACCGTAAAATCGCATCAGTCGGGACTGGAACGTGTGCAGCAGCTCTCTGAGATGTCTGGGATCGATGTTGAAGTTCCCCGCAAGCACGTTGATGTTGAATGACAGACTGATCACAGCCAAGAAGTACTTGATGAGCGCCAAGTAGAACTGCCCCACGATCTTCAGCGCGAGCATGCCTTGATCAGACTTGGCGATACTAATCAGCCACTTTCCAACTGCCAGAGCCATTTGGATTGGAGAGAACGAGACGATTGCGCGCTCCACGAAGAACGGGCCGTATCTGCACAGTTCACCGGCCGTCTCGTTGAGCCCACGGGACTCGTCACCGCCATTGCCGGTCACCTTTGCACGACGGACATACTTTGCAACGTAGAAACCACCTCGACGGAAGCGATATCCCAGCTTTGCAGAGACTTCACCGACAGCCATTGTTCGTCCTTGCTCATCGACCTTAAAAGTAGTCGCCATTGGTGGAATCGTGATCTCGACACCGCACTTCATCACCGTCGCAGCCATCGCGACCTTGGATTTCTTAGCCTTCGAATCATTGGCTTTCAAGCCAAGCAGTTCCTTGCGCGCGTCAATCTCGTCGAGCAAGTCGCGGATGATGAATGGGAAAGCCTTTCTCGTTTCCGAGGGAGCGGTGTTGAAGTGCGACAAGCACTCTTCCCACACAAACGATTGGTCCATGGCGCCTGTCGCCACCTTGTACGCATCACTCTTGTCCGTTGCACCCGCGCCACCATTTCCGTTGGTGACGTACGGCTTGATGTACCGCCAGATGATCTTCTTAATGGTCTTGAACGACATGCGACCATTGAAAAACTCCTCGACTTCAATGAGCTCACGCTCCATTGTCGACCGAGCCAATTCGACTTGTTGCGGATCGTTCGCTTGCAGCTTACCGAGGATCGTCGACCGCAGCAGATCAGATACACGAACAACGTCGGCTGGGAGCACCAAGATTCGATCGTGAGGCGACGGCACGTCCCCGTAGAAATTGAACGCGAACACAACATGACCGGTGCTTGAGATGACCATGTGCGAGCGGGCCACACCGCTGTTGATATCGAGGGCGACTTGATTCGGCGAAGCCGCGAGCGCCATGACTTCAGCTTGGGCCGCAGCGACGATCTCTTGCCTCTGTTTCTCGAGCTGGCCGACGATCTTTCTGAGTTCCGGGATCTTCTTCTCCAGCAGCTCACCTTGCTTCTTCGTCTTGACTCGCTCGGACTCTTTGATTGCAGCATCATAATCGCGCTTCACAACTTCGAGCTCCTGCTCTACGGCGATTCGTCGTAAGTACTTGTCGTCGCTGTAACCTTCGGTGTTAGTTAGAGCAGAAGACACAGCTTCCCGATCCGCCTCGGAGAACACTTGCAGAGATGCGCTGAGTGGCTTCACGTCAACTAGTGGTGTCGTACCAAACGAAGTGTGCACGCCATTGATACCAGGCAGGACGGCGAGGCTCGCAGACATTCCCAGAATCGTACGCGTATTGACCCCTTCCTTCGACGTCTCATTCCGAATGAGGTAGATCTTGTAGATGCCAGGCGGCAAACTCAAGTCGATTGCTGACGGAAAGCGCAAGAGGCCCATTCGCTTCGAAGGATCTGTCGCCACGATGTGATCTCCAGTTTGTGAGTAAACCTTTACGAGAATATCGGGCACCCACCAGTCGAACGATGGCGTCTCGGCAGCACCCGCGTTTTTCTTCGACTTCGCACTCTTGGTGATTTCTCTCCACAGCATCAGGAAGTACGGCATGCTTGTGTTGAACTTCATACCTTCGCGGATGAGGCAGATACGGTCGCCACGCTGAAGCAAGTCGGATTTCCACTCGAGTTCCAAGTGGGCGTCAGATGGGTACCGAAGGGCGACCTCGTTGATCTCTTTCGCCGTCACATCGTCGGCGGCCATCTTGATAGCCATCTTCGGCAACTCAGTGGGGATACTCTGCTCTTGCAAAGAGGCACACTTGTACTTGAAATACAACAGCACAACGCCGACATCATTGTGCGATTCCGTGCGGAAGACGGCCAGGTCTTCTGTGTGTTCCTTGTCATCGTGGAGAACGTCCAGAAGTGCATGAAGGTCGAAGAATGCCTGCCCGATGAATTTCACTCGTCGCGCTTCAAGCTTTGGCTTGGATGGTGGAGCCTTCACCGCTTCTGACTTTGCACGAAACATCGAAGGGCGCTTTGCCGGAGAAGGCCCACCAGTCCCAACGATCGAAGGCCGCTTTTCCAGAGCAGGCGTACCGGTCCCAATGATCGAAGGACGCTTGGCTGGAACACCCGTCGGATCATCGACCGGTGTTGGCACGACCGGAAACAACACTGCTCCTTCTTCCTGAAGGCGACGTAGCTCATCTTCCTGCGTCACTCGAGCCGATGCCAGATTCGCGGTAAGCTCATCAACCTGGTTTCGGCGTGCAGTGACTTCGACTTCGAATTCTGCGAGATCCTGACGCATTTGCTGCAGCTTTGACATCGACTTCCACACCTGCGACCCCGAGTTTTTTGTTGCATCGATCCCCTGCATGTGCTCTTCAGCAATCGTGTGGCGTAAGTGTTCCTGTTGCCGCTCCACCAAATCTTGGAGAATGGCGTACGTTCCGTCGGCTTTCTTGGAAGCGTCCCGGGCGGCGTCCAGCTCCAGTTGGAACCGACTCGCGTCTGATCCAATGCGCTTGAAGAGCTTGCAAACGACGTACAGTTGGTCTGCACCTGTGTGTGGAGGCACGTAAAGTCGAAACTGATCATCTGGGAAGCGGATAATGGCGTCTGGCGATGGATTTCGCAACTTGAGCGACGAGAAGACACGCCAGTCTGGAACGTCGGTCACTCTAGGTGGCGGTGGAGGGGACAACTGTCGCTCTATCTCGTGCAGAGTAGCAAGAGCAACAGCGTGCTCTGGAGAACGGGGCTTGCATGACTTGAGCAACTTTTCCGTATCGTACATCGCTCGCATCAGCGTCTGAGTCTTGCCTTGGTCCCACATTTCGTCTTCCTTGACAATGTACTCGTTCGACGTATCCTTCTCACCGAACAGTTTCTCCATGGCACGCGAGAATCGGCTTCGCTTCTTCGGCTCTGGTAGACGTGGACGCAGGCCCTCAGCTTTGGTCACTTGGAACAGCACGTATAGCTCCTGCGCAACATCTCCATTGTTGAAGTCTGGGTCGTGCTGGATGATGTGGTCGGCGAGCTCGGTGATACTTCGGATTTGGATGTTCAGATAGCCTGCAGATCGTGACTTTCGTTTGGCGAGAAGACTCGATTCGAACTGGAATGTTGTCGACACCGTTTCTTCAACCTTCTCGAGCTTACTGAACTCGAGCTTATTCTTGATCAAATCCTGGAGCAACTCGTCAGTGCTGGCTGTTTCTTCGAGGACTTTCGATGCGATGTCCTTGACGTTCACCTTCTCAGGAGCAACACTCATTACGGCTTCCTTGCTGTTGTCTTCCCTCACTCGGCGTTCCGGAAGCATCTTGAACGTCTCAATCCGATACCAATCAGCCATGGCGTGTCGCGAGCCCAGCAAGCTTCCAGCGTAGACGGCCAAGAAGTCGGCGAATCGCAAACCTCCGTTGTCGTTGATGCGGACACTGTCGCAGATCTCAGCCCACACTTCGTTTGTCAGCTTGGGCTTACTGATTCGTGCGGCGGCGAGCAATTCCGTCAAGTTCTTCTTGCGCATCAACTGTTTTGCACTGTACGCATCGAAGAGCCTCCTCGAGTAGTAGAGCTTCATCCACAACGCCATCGCATTCTTCTCCTCGATCGAGACAATTGGATGCTTGCCGCACACAACCTGAGAGAACGTGTCACAATCCCAACCGCCGATGCCATTGTCTTTCAGATGCTTGAGTGCCTTCCTCGTCTTGTCAGCCGAAAAGCCAAGGAACTTCGCGAGTCGTTCAATAGTATCTTCAGAGAGAACCTTCGGTGAACGGGTGTCACCTTCTTGATAGATCTCAACTAACTGGTTGAACAATCGCTCGGCAGTGTGAAGCCGCACGTAGATGTCCTGGGCATTGTGGCTACTCAGCCCCACGACGTCGTACCAGCAGCAAGCGAACTGTCGACGGGTCAAGCCATCAACTGGCTTAGCTCCCATGTTGCGACACAACGCTTCCCACTCCTCCTTCTTCATCGTCTTGCCATCTCCACAAACGATCCGGATGAGCCGATTCATTTCCTTCTGACTCATGCGGTCGCCCGATCGCTTGTACTTCTCGAAGAGCAAGCTCGTGTACTCCAGCACTTGCCAAAGCTTAGCTGGGGATGTGTCGAACTGCTTCAGCGTGGCCATCACCTTGGATGCGTCCAGACTCTGGTGGCCGACGACAAACGAGTGCCAGTGCTCGTGAAGTTCAACCTCCATTTCCGGGACAGTTGTTTCGTCGCCTGGATGAACTCCGACCACTTCACCTGGACCAGCACACTGGAGCTTGCCACCCGACACGATTCCGTTCAGCTCAATGACGAGTTGGGTTGACTCGACGATGGAACACTCGTCAAGGATCATGTGCACAGTGCGGCGCTTCGAGTCCCATGACACTTCCTTGATCTTGACTCCACTTGGCTCGGCGACTGACGCAGTGAGCGGGCCATTTACATGCCATTTGACGCTTGGCATTTTGACAACCAGGGCTGCTCCTCCGCTGAGATTGGTGAGAGCCCGGAGTGTGAAAATCGTGCGCCCGTTGTCATGGAAGAAGTGCGAGCTGAGACGCAGAAACTGAAGTCGATAAGTTCGCCCGGATTTCTGGGAGTCAGTGAGACGCTTGCGGACATCCTTGATGTGTGCGTTGGCGTTCTGCTTGTTCAGCGCAAATGGTTTGATACAGTTGAGCGTATCCAGCGAGTCGTTCTCGACGATGTACGTGATCGATGTGAGAATATCGTACTTCTCGATCTTGGGCGCCGCTTGGGAGAGTTTCTTCACATCCTCAACGACTGCGCACTGCCCGAAAAAATCTCCAGCAAGAGTAATACCCGAGTCACCCGGTTTGAAGTCGACAACGATCGGCTCCAGCGACTTGTCGGTGAACTCGCCTAGGCGCTTGACACGCTGACGCGGAGGCCTTCGCTGAAGCGTCGTTTCGCGGTTTTTCCAGTCGGTGTACAACGTCACGAAGTGGGTCGGGATTTCGATGGCTTCAGTTTGGCCTTCAAGTAGAGGGGCTAATAGAGTGCCATCACTAACCTCCATCGGACCCACCAACTTCTTGTCACCACAGAGGAGCGGACCGATCTGCATGACAACCGAGGAGTTGGTTGCAATGGAGACGTATCCCTCCAGGGTCACTTCAACTGTTTCCATGCTTGGGTTCCATCTCACAGTCGAGTAGTCGAGTTCTTCATCAGCAGGCACTTCAAACTTGACACTCAAGCACTCGTCCTCTTTGCCCGCTTCGTAATTTGCTGGCGCCCACGACATCCCCGAAGGCAGCTGAATCGAGAACTTGCCTTGAGAAGGAACTTCTTCCAAAACCGTCATGAAAAGATGGAGCGTCTGCTTCTCGTCATTGTACTGGAAGTACGACTCTTGACGTTGAAATGTGATCGTCCGTTCACCATCTCCTTGGAGTAGCCGCATGCCTTGCGCCACTCGATCTTGCTCCTCAGCTTTACCCTCGGCCATGGCATCATACGTCAGGCTAACGCCGTTAACCATCGCGACGATGTCATGCTTCTGGAGAATGGGATGCTTGGCAGCTTGTCCGCGAATCGACGCCACTGTCAAGCAATGGCCGTAGAAGTCGGATTGAAGCTCTAAGCCAACGTCTCCATGCTCGTCGAAGGTGATGTCGTACGACAGCACTTGGTTACGCGTGTTGCGAACAACAACGAGTGGAGCTTCAGTGCCGTGGCCGTGGGCATCTTCTTCCGTCAACATTTCCTCCTCTGCAATCGAGTCCTTGCGCTTGCGTCCACCCTTGCGGTACTGGTACGAGTTGTCTTGCATCTGCTCGAGGAGTTGCATCCACTTCTCATCGTCCACCTTCTTCTTCTTGAGCTTGAGCAGATTTGTGAACGCCTTCTGTGACACAATGGGTTCGTCTGGGTTCTTGATGGTGTCCAGCACTTTCTCATTCGCCAACACGGCATACACCACTGACGCCGGATCACCATCGGAACCGAATACCTTCTTGCCCTTGATCGTCACCGTGAACGCCTCAGTAAACTCCATCCAGTTCAAACGCGACCTCGCCTCCGGTACGAGCAGTTTCTTCAGCAGCTCCTTCCACTCAACTTCACCATACACGACGTCGACGCAACACGCGGTCTGAATATTCCGCAACTCCTCGAGGCCGATCATTCTCTCCACTCGACCGCTCTCGCTTCCTCCAACATCGACTCCGAACCGATCGAGCAGGATCTGCGCGAAGTGGATATGCTCGTCAGCGCCCATGACGAACTTGACGATACCTTGGACGTTCTCGCTTCCGAAGAAAGGCGGCGGACCAAAGAGCGCCTTGAAGTCCTTCTTCCGCACGTGCTCTTCACCTTCCGGCATGCCGAGCTCTTCCAGTGCACGCTTCCACTCTCGCACTACGACTGGACTCTTGCCGATACATCGCCGAAGCCGGTTAAAATCGTCTCGTGAGATCGCCTGCGGCTTCTTGGTCTCGCTTTCGTCACTCTCTGAGCGGTTGTCGTCGTCATCTTTATCTTCCTCGCCAGACTGCGATTCCGATCCGTCGTTGTCCACGTTAGCGCCACCGGCATGGAACAGCTTAAACAGCTTGTCGAGAGCCGTGCTTGGTGAGATTTCCTCGCAAAACGGCAGCGTCATGACCTCGAACTTGCTGCTGTTGACCGCTCGCCGAGGGCTGAGCTGCGCCATTTGCGCGTGGAGCTCGCTCCGATCGCTGTCATTCTCGAAGATCTTCTCATTCAGATCGAGATCCAGCTCCACCTTGCGCGCCATCTCGCACTACGGTAGCTACGGTCGGGGACTTGACTCGTCTTGCTCGTAATATGCTCTGCTCTCAGTCTTCTCCACCACTCTGTCTCTTGACTCGCGCCTTCGATTGTACCAACAAGCTCGCTCAGCCAAAGCCTCACCACGGACTCACCAACAGTCTCCGCGAGCCACGTAGTATCCCACACGCGGCGCCGCCTTCTTACACGACGAAACCCCTTCGATCGAGTCTCGAGTTCGTTTCCGTTGCCGCGTGACACGCAGATGCCGCTCCAATTGCTAGGGAGAAGGCGGTCGATGGCTCGCAAAACCAACGCGCCGTCGTCAGAACACAACGTCCCATGGTGCTTTTCCCCTGATCTTCAAATCGGCCGTTCGTTTCACCACGGGCAAGCGACGCCCGTTGACCCGCTGCAGTAAATGCCAATCAAAAGCACCCAACCAACGGAAACGGAAACCGCTGGGCTTACGCCACTCTCCCCATTCGACGTCACTGGCACCGCATCCCGCCGTCGAGGAAGCACGAGTGGTGCGTCGCATCTATATCTTGCGCAGGAGCCGTCACTGCGCTGGCAAGCGCGCGCTTGTCGCCGCTGGATGCCGTCGGGCAACGCTTGCTGTTGGTCGTTTCCATTTTGCTTCTTTGGTTCTTTCCTTTGCCGCCATTATTTTCTCATTCAAAGCGTCGCCTCGTTGTGATTGGACAAAACGTTTAGTCAAAATTCATGATTTTCCTGTCTTCTTTTTCCAAAATTTGAGATAAAACTAAGCTAAGCTAATTAAGTAGCATGATTGCCCTTTCGCGCCTTTCCATGATTATGGTTCGAATGCGAAGAGTGATGGCCCTCTCAATTGCATGTTGAGCTGCTGAGTTTGTGACGAGCGTCTCACTTGCCAATTCCGGTGCCTACAGAACGACGACGACCATCTCCAACAACAAAACACTACGCGCGATGATTTCGAGTCCTCTTGACACTGCGAGCTGGAGCGAGAGCGACGCACTGGTGCTTCGAGCCGCGCTGTCCACGATCGAAGAATGGGACGACGACCTCGCTGCGCTGTTGAAGATCGACAGCGACTCGCCCAGCAACGATGACAGCGTTCGGCCAAAAAAGGTGAAAACACCGTACAGACGAGACGTTCGCAAACAGTAGATTGCCGCTCTACGAGTCGAAGCGCAGAATCTGCAGTGCGTCGTCGCACTGGCGAGTGCTCTCATTGGGGACGCGGCTTCGAAGATGCAAACGTCATCACGAAGCGAGTGGGAACGACTCGCGAGTACACAACAGCGACGGCGAATCGCCGTCGAGCTGCAGAACGCCAAGTTGAGGAAGACGATGAGGACTCAAGTGTACTACGCGAAAAGGATGCTCACGCTGACCAACCAAATGGACAAGCTGCAGCACGCGCTCCGTGTGCCACCGCTTCCATCATTTGCCAACTATCGAGGCCCGAGCATTGTTCCAGTCGCCCAGTTACGAAGTTTGAATGCGCTGATTCCACGCGCATCAGCGACGTTTTCGTCCGATGTGTTTCCGAATGCTGGTCTGCACTGCTATCATAAAAGTCAATTCCAGAAGAGCACACCACCCGAAGACGGCGCTGACTTGGAAACCAAGTCTGTGTGGATGCTTCCAGCCGACGTGCAGCGCGTCACCAACACGATGTGGGTGCAATCAATGCGACCTGCCAACGACCACAAGAACAGCATGGTAAGTGACTACCCCTCTCACATTTCATGCCATACTTGACAGAACTCTAATGCTGATGGTGGTGTGATCCCCAGGACATCTATGAAGATACGAACGCCTTGGTCTCCCAGTTCATGACGACGTCCGATGTCGATGATGTTTTCGGTGCTATCCACGGCCAAGTGGCGACAAGAATGCTGCCTTCAGACCTTGGCGATGGCTCGGTTCTCATCGTCGTGAAGATGGACGGGACGCACTATCACTCGAGGGCTCGGAAATTCGAGCCCGTGCATCTTTCGATTGCTGGACTCGCATCGAAAGCGTGCATTCTCCTGACCGCTTGCAAGCAAGTTCGATCAGCCTGGTCAAACGGTATCATCGCATGCTGATGAAGCCGCCTAACGCAGAGCGCCTGACCAAGAGCCAACGCCGTCAATGGACCGAGGCCGTGAGGGCGAGTCCCATTCGATCTCAGCTGGAGAAGGGTTTCGAAATGGCCATGCATGCCATCGAAACCCTGCTGCTCACGTCGCCGTGAATCGCGGAACTAAATACTACTGAATCCATACAGTTGTTCATCTTGACTAATCAGTTGCACGCCATGTTCTTCTACGCCAGACTTGCATTTTAGAACCTCAGGGCTCGATCGATTCAACGTGCCGCTCGTCGCCGACGTGGTGGCTGCTCAGGCTGTGCGACCAACCCATAACCACAAGACAGAAGCACTAGAATTGCTGAGCATCCGATGACAGTTAGGCAACACAGTAACTTCAAGTGTCATGGCTGTGTATTCGTTGGAGTGATCCCATGTACAAGAGAGCTATGGGGCTACACTGCTCTAACCTTCCATACGCGCGCTTGGTCAAGTACGCGGCAACGTTTGGGTGGGTCTTGACCGCCTCAACGATGGCCGCGATCTTCGGGAACGCCGACACGTCGAAGTCCTTGAACCCGCGCAGGCGTTCGTCGTGAAGTCGAAGATCTGCACTTCCGCCGAACTCATCTTG
>JAADXE010000688.1:0-17870 GCA_023337545.1 Pythium coloratum | reverse complement strand
GACGACCACGCAAGAAGAAGAGGAAGAAGAAGAGGGGGCTGACAAGACGACGGCCGACGCCAGATGCGACGACGTCGAGGATCGCCCCGTGCCCAGCGGTCGGCGATTTGGTGTGTACTGGAACCGCCCTCGCTTCGTCGGTGCCTACGAGGACGCTGCGTAGGCTGCTGAGCTGCTGAGACCACGGCCAAGAAGACCACTCGTCTTCTCGCTGTTAGTTGTATGATTGTGTGTTGCATATCGAACACTACATGTTTTGCATTTTAGAAGACACAACCAGCGATCTTGTCAGTTGATATCTTGCTGCACACCCATTTCCAGTCCTGTACCCATGTTCTTCTAGAGGGACCTAAGTAAAAGAGTTGGCCAAACCGCGCCGTCCCTTTCGAATAAGGTATCGTAATAGGCAGGTTTTGGGGCAGTCGACACAAGCTCGAGAAACTACTGTCTAAAACGTGACTAGAATCGCACACGCAGATGTGGATGAAGCCGTCACTTACGCGTCGACTGCTCGGTCTACGCGGCATGCGAAGAGCATTCCTCCTCGTCATCGTGTTCTTTTGCCTTTACAGCGTGAGCGTTGCGGCGGAGCGGTCTCTAGAGCCTCAGCAGAACGAGCAGCAGACTCCGAATGCCGACAGTCCCATCAACAAGGGCGAGTCTACCGCTGCCGATTCCAGCGACTCCACGCCGTCAGCAGAGGAGACAGCGCGCGAGCAGGACCAACACGAGCCGATTGTGGTGTTTGAGCTGTCCACGAGCGGCTACAACGGCGACGTGGCGTGGGAACAGGCCATGAACTCGCATCTCGGCTCCGCAGAATCCAATTCAGCGTCTCAGCCATCGGCCCAGAAGCCGCCGACGCTGGCTGAGCGACAGGAGTTTGTAGAGCGCATGCAGGCCACGCTGGACACGCTGCTGGAGCGAATCGAAGAGCAGGGCACGCAACTGATGGAGGGCGAGCACCGCACGATCAAGGAGCTCAAGCAGCTGATCGAAGAGGCCGCGCCGCTGATGACCACGCAGCTTCTGCAGGAGCTTCCGCATGTGTACGAACAGTTTGTGGACGCGCAGACCATCGCTGAGGATCTACTAGACCAGAGTGAGCCGGTGAGCCAAGTCGAAGCTGACTCTACGCGAGGACTGATCAGCGACGAGCAGCCGTCCGACGCATACTTGGATCTGGAAGACCGCGTCCACGCCGAAGGCATGAGTGACGAGGTACTCGTGGCCTTGGAAGATCTCGCGCGTGACCAGGGCGACCTGTTTGCCCACGAAGCGCTGGCGTTTTGGGGCTTTTTCGAGCCAAACGCGACCCACAACCGCGACTTTTCCGAGCCATTTGCTCACTTGCGTGTGGCTGCTGACGCCGGACTTGGTGTGTCGAGCAGTTTGCTGGCGATGCTGAGCCTGATCGACTTTGGCGTGCCTCGTAACAAGTCACTGCCTGTTGAAGACCGCCGCCAATTGGCGGAAGATCTGCTGCAAGACTTGGCTCGTGAGCAAGACTTCACGGCGTCACTCGTGGTCGGCTATCGCATGTACACGGGGGAGATGACGGGGCTCTGGAAGAGCGACACGTGTATGAACGCCGTGCGTTACTACCACCGCTGCGCCGAGTCGAACGTCCACCAGATCGCAGACATGGGCGGTGAGCGTGGCCACGACCTCGTGCGACTCTCGGAGGAGTTCCTCGCTTCTGGCACCGTGAACGAGCAGCTCCAGGACGACGCGCTGCAACGCTACGAGTACTTTCGATCGATTGCCGGCAATCCAATGGACGAGCAGTGGGTCGAAGCCACCGAGCGACTGGGTGAGATGTACTTCTACGGGGATGATGCCGCGGGTGTTCGACAGGATTACGCGCAGGCGACCGAGCACTTCCGACGAGCAGCAGAGGCCGGTGAGCCACTGGCACAGGCCAACTACGGCATGATGCTGGCTCAAGGTATCGGTGCGAAGCAGGACAACGTGACGGCGCTCAAGTACTTCAAGATGGCGGCGGCCCAGAGCAGTGGCTTCGCCATGCATGGCATTGGCGTGCTGTACCTGACAGGCGCCGGCGTGCCCAAGAACGAGACCAAGGCGGTGGAGTACTTCATGAAGGCCATCGAGCTTGGATACACAGAAGCGCACTCGTACGTTGGGTCGGCGTACCTGGATGGCAAGGGTGTGGAGCGCAACGAGAGCCTGGCGTTCGCGCATTTCACGGAGGCCGCGACGACCCAGTCGAGCCAAGCGCTGTTCAATCTCGGGCTCATGTACTACCGTGGTGCAGGCACAAACCGGTCGTGTCCTATCGCGGTGGAGTACTTTCGCCGCGTGGCGACGCAGCCTGCACTATTAGCAGACCTGCCTTTCTCGATGGAAAGGGCGTACGACTGCTACAAGAAAGGAGACTACATCCGAGCGTTCCTCCAGTACCGACTGCTGTCGGAGTTCGGATCCGAGGAAGCGCAGACCAACGCCGCGTTCATGCTGGAGCAGTTTGGCGACCAGATTTTTGAGAACGTGCCGAGTGGCAGCGGCCTAGAGACCAAGCCGCTGTGGATGGGCGACGCCAAGCGTCCGCTGGTCGAAGCCATGGCGTTGTACGAGCGAGCAGCGGCGCTGAACGACACCGAGGCCATCCGCAAGACGGGCGCCTGCCACTACGACGGATGGCATCAAGCCTGTGAGAAGAACCTGACGCGATCGATCGAGCAGTTCCAGAAAGCCGCTCACCTTGGCGACCCAGAGGCCGCCTACAACGTCGGCGCCATGTACTCGACGGGTGACGGCGTGCCACGAGACCTCGATGCTGCCAAGGTACGAACACTAACGTTAGATCTCTGTGGGACTGTTGACTAGGTGCTGACTGTGGATGCTGGATACGTGTAGCGCTTCTTCTCGATGTGTTCGGACGCCGGCTTCCCTGAAAGTGTGCCGTGTGCATTGGCACTGAGTGCGCTCACGCTTGCCGCCGCTGCGAAAGACCTCGTGGACTCGGTCGTCGCGTTTGCTCCGTCGCCGCTGCGGTCGTTGCTGTCGCTGTAGAAGTAAGTTAGTAGAACGTCGTCCCATGCCAATCGATCTGCGATTGGAGATTTTTCTTTGAGAAGGCACCGTGCAATTTGGATTTTCGTCACTGTACACACTATACACACTGGAGAAACCGACCTGACTGAAGCATGTGATGAAGAAACCTGTTAGAGCGTCGGCTCATACGGTCTCGTACGACTTGCCCTGCCACGATCGCTTCTTCTTCTTGATGCCAGTGGCCGTCGCGGATCGCAGAGCAGCGTGGTGGCGCTTCTTGGATTGCCACCACTTGCGGCATTCGTCGAAAATCAGAACGGTGGACGCGATCGAGCACACGTAGAAGAGGTCTCCGAGCGACAGCGCCTCAGTTTGGAACGTGGCCTGGAGAGGAGGGAAGTAAATCACCAGCAGTTGGCCCATCTTACGAACACAAAAAAACAAACCAGTCAGGATAAAATAGTAGCATGGGCTGGCAATCAACAACGACGTCAACGTACCAGGGAAGCTCCGACGGCGTACGCGAAGAACGTGTTGGAGAGGATGCCGATCTCAAAAATCGACTTGTCGTCCGAGCGGCACGACAACGCGTTGAACATGTCGAACATCACAAACGTCGTGAAGCTCATCGTGCGGTCACGACGGTTCACTGTGCCATCGACTTCGAGCTCCTTGTAGAACACGAACAGCGTGCCGCACACGATGAAGCACGCCGATGTCAAAATTCGTCGGATCATCGTCGGCGTGATGATGTCAGCGTCCTTGGCGCGTGGTGGTTCCTTCATCACGTCGTGGTCGACTGGCTCGACACCAAGACTCTGGGCTGGAGGACCGTCCATGATGATGTTGATCCACAGAATCTGCATTGCGTTGAGCGGCGACGGCAGGTTGAACAGCGTCGAGATGGCGATGAGACACAGTGCAGAGATACTCGTGCTGAGCTGGAAACGCAGAAAGTGCTTGATGTTATGGTAGATTGACTTGCCCTCTTCCATCGCGCACAGGATCGTCGCAAAGTTGTCGTCCAGCAGGATCATGTCAGATGCTTCCTTACTCACGTCCGTTCCGCTGGTGCCCATTGCAATACCGATATCCGCCGCCTTGAGAGCAGGAGCGTCGTTCACACCGTCTCCAGTCATCGCGACTTGTAAGCCGGCTTCCTGGAATGCGCGCACAATCTTGAGCTTGTGGTGAGGGCTCGTTCGGTAGAATACAGCGGTCTTCAGAATTCGCTGCTCCAGTTCCATCATATCCATGATCTCCAACTCGGTGCCCGAGACAGCGAAGTCGCCGGGGTTCTCACCGTCACCATAGTGGGCGGCCGTGATGATACCCACCTTGCTGGCAATGGCGATCGCCGTCTCCTTCGAATCACCCGTCAGCATCACCGTACGAACACCACTCGAAGCCAGCGCTAGAACTGCCTTGTCTACACCAGCACGCGGAGGATCCGAAATACCAACGAAGCCAGCGAAGACCATTCCTCGGTCCGAGTGCTCACCAAACGCCAACGCCAGCACACGAAGTCCGCGTGACGCCATCAGGTTGGCTTCCGTGTAGATGCGTTCGCGGTCGCTCGCCGTCATGTCCTTCAGTCGCCCGCAGTTGTCTTCGATCTTGTCACATCGCGCGAGGATCGCCTCGGTCATTCCCTTCAAGTACCACTTGCGGAAGCCGTTGTGCTCGCAGCACACAGCCATCCATTTCTTGTCCGAGCTGAACGGCACTTCGCTCACACGGCTGTGGTTCTTGATCACTTGGGTGTTGATCCCGACCTTCTGCGCACACATGAGCACGGCACCTTCCGTCGCCTGGCCGATCACTTCGCCGTCCGTGATTGTCGCGTTGTTACACAACGCACCCGTAAGAAGACAGTGGAACACGTGCGGGTGGGAGCTCTCGGTCACAGCCTCGCCGCGCATCGTCACGTGGCTCACCGCACCAGCAGCCAGCGAAGCCGCCGACGACGCCGACGGACGCTTGCCGACTCCGTTCACTTCCGCGTACACGCTCTCGAACGGCACGAAGATCTCGATCACCTCCATCTTGTTGGTCGTGACCGTACCCGTCTTGTCCACGCAAATCACGTTGATACAGCCAAGTGCCTCCACGGCGGGCAGCTTCTTGACGATCGCGTGGCGCCTGGCCATCTTCATCACGCCAAACGCCAGCGTAACGGTCACACAAATCGGCAGCCCCTCTGGGATCGCAGCCACCGCGAGCGACACACCGATCTGCAGCATCGTCAGCATGCCCTTGCCCTGCATGATACCGATGAGACAAATCACCGCGATGATACCGATAGAAAACATGGAGAGCTGCTTGCCCAGCGTGTCCATCGAGTTCTGCAGCGGCGTCTTGCGGTCTTCCACCTTGTGCATGACCTCAAACACCAGTCCAAACTCGGTCTTGGAGCCTGTGGCGTACACCACCGCGCGTCCGCGTCCCGACCGCACCAGTGTACCCATGTAGATGATGTTCTTGCGCTCGGCCACAGGGTGTGAATGCGCGTTTTCGATTGGGCTCGTGTGCTTGACCACAGGCAGCGTCTCACCGGTCAAATTGGACTCGTCGACCTCGAGATCCACGGCTTCAATCAACCGCGCGTCGGCCGGGATGCGGTCACCAACGTGGACGACAATGATATCTCCAGGCACGAGGTCTTTAGCGAAGATCTCGACCGTGACGCCGTCGCGGACAGCGTGGCACCGCGGCGGCACGAGCTCCTTGAGCGCCTCGAGCGTCTTCTCGGAGCGGTATTCCTGGACAAACGCCACAGTCACGACGATCGTGATGGCCACGGCAATCGAGATCGCGTCGTCAGTGTGGCCCATGAGCACGGAGATCACGCCCGAGCCCATGAGCAGCATGATCAGCGGGTCCTTGAACTGGCCGATGAACTTGAGCACGATGGACTCTTCCTCCTCCGACTCGAGCTCGTTGAAGCCGTACTCGCGCTGGCGCTCTTCGACTTCTAATGCGGAAAGACCGTAATGCGGATCCACGGACAGCTCCTTTACGACGTCTTCATGCGCGCGTGAAGACACCTTGAGCAGCGAGCCGCTGCTGGCGTCCATGTTGATCGTCGAGTCGGACGCCAGTGAGCTCAGCGAGCCTGTGGACGCGGTGCGGCCCGACAAACTGCCGCGTTCGTCCATGTCACCGAGTCCCATTGTAATTGCCTCGCGTTTCTCGCACTTGCCGTTGCCTGCAGAGATGAAAACTTCGTATGCGGCGCCGGAATACGTTACGACGGAGCTTGCGGAGACCCTGGTGCGGCTACTTGACATGCGTGGCGCGTACGGAGGCGGCGACAAGCAATCACGGACGACGATCTAGCGGTAGTTTCCCTTCGCTATGCGTGCGTTTCCCTTCGTTGCGGCTTGAAGTCGTTGGCGAAAACACCAACAAAATGCTTCTGTTGGTGTTGGCGAATCTACTTGTTGGCGTTTGCCCCTGCTTTGTTGGCGCTTTCCGCTTTGGAGTTTCTCCGCAACCCTCGCGGCCGTGACGCAAGCGGCACAAGCCAAAATTCAGCCCGAAAGCGCCAGTCAGTGGGGCAATTGTCACACGATTATTGGCTAAAATCCTTTCAATCACTGAGTAATAGCCAATCGTAGTGAGCCGTGGGTCAGACTGATGATCATATGGTGTGGTCCACGTAGTGCTGAAAAACCAGTGAGGACCAAAAGCCAACCATGCGAACGCTGGAAAGATCGCGACCGCGTGAAGCGACGCTTGGAAGGATATGCGGCTCCTCACCACAAGCAATGAGCTCCTTGACTCACTCAGGTGAGGGTCGAATAGCCTTGCACTCAGGCTGCACCCAGAACTGCGAGATCTTTCCAAATAAGAAGGTTAGTGGAGCGTCTCCACGAGCTCGTGAGAACAGCCACCTGTGGTCGCACTTTGATGCCTCTCCAAAGACATCAGTGATCCAACGAGCGTCATTTTCAATAGGGAAGACTCCTGTGAGGAGGATCTGTGTATTGATTGGTCTCTTTCTATCGAGAGCAGATCAAAAATGCATTGCAATGCTCGCCATCATCATCAGCCCAAGTCGACGATTAGTGGAGCGAGGCGGCCTCCTCCTCTTCGTACGGAAGCGACAAGTTGTGCCACACGGAGCGCTGCGCCACGATCTTGGCGATGTGCGTGAGCTGGCGTTCGTCCTCCTTGGTGAAGCCGCTCTTCACTGGGCAGTCCATGTCCAACACGGCCAGCACTTCGCCCTTGTCGTTGAACACTGGCACGACAATCTCCGACTCCGACGCACTGTCGCACGCGATGTGGCCTTCGAAGGTGTGCACGTCGGCGATACACTGCACGGTCTTGAGGCGCGCAGCGGCACCGCAGACGCCCGTGTCGTAGTGGATCGTGTGGCACGCCTTCTTACCCTGGAAAGGGCCTACCACGAGGATGTGGCTCTCGCCGTCCTTGCCGTTGAGGAGCGGACGCGTGAAGTAGAAGCCCACCCAGTTGACTGGACGCTTGGCATCGAGGAACGCGTGCCAGATGATCGACGACACGTTGGCCGTGTTGGAGACGTAGTCGCGCTGGCCCGTGGTGTACGCTTCGATGTCCGCCAGCACTTCCTTGTAGTCCACCGGGCTGAAGTAGTGCGTGAGCGAGGCCTCGTCAGGGCAGTCTGCGCAACGAATTCAATTAGTCAAGAGCTGATGGTGAAGAGCGTGAGACGATCCAACAATACGTACCAGGGCTGTAGCCGATGTGCTCAATCAGCGCCAGGATGCGCTCCTTGAGTGGGTGGCTCTTGGGGTTCACGGTGAGCAGGTTCACGCCGTTCTTGTACACCGACAAGCTCGGCTCCGCATCCTTCACAATCGCCTGGTGCAGCACCTATAGCAGACAAGCATACAGTCAGACAACTCTTATATTTGCACCCCCATCGTCAAAAGCACAACCACATACCAGATCCGTGCGCTCACGGAAGAGGAAGGCAAGCTGGTTCAGGAACGGTTTGGTCTTGTACTCGCGGTCCTTGCGGTGGAGCAGCACGACCACAGGCTTGCTGGTCTCGGCCGCGACTACGGTATCAACACTCGTCACGTCTTCCACAGGCGCAAACAGCGCCAACACTTGCTCGTAGTCGGCCATGGTGATCAAGCCGGATTTTCAAATGGAGCTCTTCCGTCCACGATTGCAGACGAACACCTGTGATGCAACCACCAAGAGGAGATGACGCAAGCTGGCCTATCATTTATTAGAGACTTTTTAATGAATGAATGACCGTGACGAATGTTTACAGGTTCAGGCTCAACTCGATTATAGAGGCTAAAGTAATCTTAGCCAATCACGATGATGCTTGTGAGAATTTCATCCAATCCAAGCTGATATTTTTGCCAGCAAAATGTCTCACTCACACTCTATCATGTGATTGGATAATAGCCCTCCATGTCTAGGTTCACACTATTTTCAAGCGAACCTAGACTATGGAGGGAGCACTAAGTACGGTTTTTGATCATGAAGAGACACACAGTGCATCTCAATCAACCACGATGGATGGCGTTGTGGTCGTGGAGCGGCGCAGCGGCTCGCTCCACTACACGCGCTCCTTCACGAAGCGCTTCGAGCGGCGCCACCCAACGAGCGAGCGCATGAACCTCGGTGCACTGTTCTTCGCGCTGCAGAACTTCGCTACCAACAGCTTCCTCGACGACCACCAAACAGACGATCAAGATGACCACGTGCCTGCTATCGCATTGCTCGAGACAGCAGTCGAGCGGATTGTGCTCGCGCAGAGCGTATCTCACCACCTCTTGATTGTGCTCTTTGTGAGGCGGACGATGGATGTCGATGTTGCAAAGTGGGTATCCTTTTGCTAAAGAGCCGCATAGTTTATTACAAACTAACGGAACTTGATGCGAGTAGATCAGTCGTCCGGCGCATTGCATTCCACTACGACTACGACTTAAGCCTTGAGGTGCGACCTGCGACGGTGCTGAGCCAGGCGGTGAGTCCTTCAGCAGTTCTGTTGGTCTTATTCTGTGATAGTGCTAAAGCTCTTAGCTCCACAGGGGAAGCTGTTTCGAGAAGCGTGCGAGAAGGCAGTGCGAGACGAAGTTGACAGCCTGCTGCAGAGCTTCGTGGCTGATCAACGTTTGAGCGAAAGCGACGATCGTACTGAGAAGGCTACACCTGAGTTCATTCTCTTCCACTATGCTCCGTCAGTGAATTTCCGCCGTCTTCGAACGGCGACTGGCAATAGTGGAGCCGACCCTAACGATGAGGACGACCACGACGATTTCGACGAAGTAAACGACGGAGCCAACGCGCCAAGTACAAGCCCTCTCGCCACTGGGAAAGAATCTCTTCTTATATCTCCGTCAGTGGCAAGCCGTTACGCAGCAGTCGAGTCGCCTCGACGCCTACAGAAGCTGTTCGAGTCCACGTGGTCCCTCCTCGCTCAGCCAGCCGCGGGTCACCGCAAGCGAAACGTGAAGAAGAATGCCGTGATGAACCACGCGGAACCGAAAGCCTTCCAAAGCCTTCGACGATTTCCATCTATTCCACAAGGTGGTAATGAGTCCCTGGCAAAGATCCTGGACCATCCGCAGTTCGCCCAAGCACTGTTCAACGCGCTGCTGCCAAATTTGAAGTCGATTGCCGCATTGATGCTCATCAAAGATTCCGTTGCGATGGTGCAAACCCTCAAAGATGTCACGTGGCGCAGGTTCCCGCTTCCTCGCCTCTCCGTGGAGACTTCCGATGGAAAGCCTGTTGCCGTGGATCTTCGCCTTTGGAAGCGCGATGGATGCCTTTTGGTGTACACCGACCATCGACTGCCCGTCCAGCAAGTGCAAGACCCATCCAGTCGAGCACGAGTGTCGCTGCTGGTCGATCAGTTAGAGCCACTAGCTCGCTGTGCGCTGAAGATTTCGTCGTGACATCACATTGTGCATAAGGCTTCGCGATCATCGAATACTCGCATGGCGCTCCGACACGTCTTCCACGACGAGATCGGCTTTCTCCTGTTGCGCGACCGACTTGTGCTTCTTCTTTGGCGAGGTTTTCTTCACAGGCGATCCCGTGCTGTCCAGTCTGCTATGGGCTGGTGACTGGCCCGGTTGGCCTGATGGTGCCGTCTGCGTATCGACAGCCAGTGGCCGCTTCGACGGAGACAACTTGGCTTTCTTCCCACTAGGAGAAGGCGCCGAGCTTCCAGTCTGAGGTGTGTCGAATGTCGTCACGATCGTCCTCTTCGAACCAGTGGACGAGGCCAGCGACTCGTCGTCGTGTTCATTTGAATCATGTTCTTCCAGAAACACTTTCGCCTTGCGGCTTCGGACTTTGCTCAACATGTTCTGTATACTCGAACGCTTCCGTGGAGGATCTTCTGGAGATGGGGGCTGTGCGGCTTCAAAGACGTTGTCGTGGAGAGATTCTTCGACCGCTTGCAGGAACCGCTGACTCGACTGGCGCGTGTTTTTCTGGAGTTGCGCGAAAGATTTCCAGTTGATCTGCCGCGGATCCAGTTGCGAACGGCGCTTCGCTGCCTTATGCCAGAACCTTTCGCCAAGCACACGATGCTGGATCTCCGTTTGAAGTTGAAACGCTGGAAACAAAAGAATCGGATGCCGCTGCGAAAAGTCTTCAAACATCGGCACCGTGAGTCGTCCGTTGGCCGTGGTTTGCATGAGTGAGTCAAGCTTGGACATGACTTTCTGGGCGTTCGCATTGTGTTCCCAGTCACCGCCCCAGATCTCGCGCACACAGTGGCTTGCTTCTGTGCGCTCGATCTCGCCGCTACTATCTGTATCGTACAGATCAAAGGCGAACTGGACGAGGCTCTTGCGGCTGAACGAGCAGTAGTTCCACACGGCCAGCACGAACTCGATGAAGTCGACCTCGCCGCTGCCGTCGCGGTCCATCACACTGAAGGCCTTCTCCGAGAAGCGCGTGCGTTTTAGGTCTAGTAAGGCAATGTCATCAGTGTGGGGGTAGTACAAGAGAGTGAGTGGATACGTGCGTACCAATGTAGGTAAAGAACTCGAGCAAGTTGATCTCGCCAGAGTTATCTGGAGTACCATTCAATGAAAAGCAGCGTTAGTGATGTCCACACACCAAGCATATTGTGAAGAAAGGCAGCGCCACGCCACCTTTATCCATGGCGTTGAAGATCTCGTGGAGATCGAAGAGCTGCTTCTTGCCGATGCCCACGGCGAGCAGCTTCTGCCCAAGCTGGTCGTTGATCTTGTACGCCTTGTAGAACGCTCCTTGCTTGCGCGACGCCGTCGTATCCGATATACACGACGATAACGCACCCATGGCGACTCGTCTCCACAGATCACCGCCGCCCAGTACTCTTCCAGGGCTCTAGTGTCCGTAATTCCGCCGACTAGATCAGTCTGTCGCGGCCAGGAACGCCGGAGCTCAGACACCCGAGTGTCGGGGAACATGTCTCTCGCATGTATTTTTAGCCCACAGGCAACTGGCTCGCCCCACAGCTTCAATCGCCTTCTTGATGCTAGTAGAAGGGCCACAAAAAGACGCGTTAGTTACCGGAGTTTAATTTAATCGGCTTCAGCACAGCATGTCGATATTGCTCTCTGAAGGCTGCCAAGGGGGAGTTCATGGCATTCGAATCTGTTTTTTTGGAGGTTATGTCACTCTCTCGAGGTCACAGTGACAATTTGTATCCATTTCGAAATCGATAGACAGGCGACAACACACCCTCCCAACAACACTTCCGAACTTTCACCCACTCTGCGAAAACATCATCCACAGAGCACACAGTCTTCCTAGCGCCTCGCCACTACCAACCAGATGGACGCACACACCGAAGCATCACCGGTAGAGGAGAGCTCTGTCGAGCGCGAGCTTCGTGCAAGTTTGGCTGCCCTCATGCAAGAAAACGACGAGCTGAAGGCCATTCTGAAGCGAGTTTCTGCCAACGCCATCCACATGATTGCGATGAAGAACCTCGCACTCAAGAGACTGCTGGACAAGAGACGTGTAGAAGTGCAAGAGAAGGCGAACGGAGTACGTATTCTTGATGAAAGCAGCCAGCACGATACGAGGAAGAACCCAGCGAGGCCCGTTCCAAAGACAACTTCAGGCGGCTTAGATACAGCGTCTGGGGCTGCTTCGAATGAAGACACGCTGTCGTTCCCTGCAAGTGTCGCCTCAGCTACAAGCGAGCTACTGCCGTGCATTCCTGTTGGCATCCTCCACGTGTCCGACCTAGGCGACCAAGACAGCCAGGCAGTCCTCCACCGACCAACAACTCAAGAAGCGACGATTTAGCGGCTACTACCGTGACATTACCACGAGATCCTCTCCTCCTCCGATATTAAAAAAGCACTAGCAGAGCACGGACGAAGGAGCAGAGACTAACGAGTTCCACATCCAGCTCACATGAAGCAGAATTGACTGCATTTTTGAATTTTTGCGCGGACGCCTAGTGCTCATGGTGTAGCTGGTCGATTAAACCATCTTGGTCGTGACCACGATAGGGAACGTGACGTTGGCGTCGTCCCAGCACCATGACTGCTTGCATTTGACCGCCAGTTCGTAGCTGAACGCCAGGAAATGCGAGCGCATCGTCGGCAGCAGTTCGTGCCGCGTCTTCTTATCGTACTGGATGTGCTGGTACGCTGTGATATCCGCCTTCTCACCTGCCTTCACACCCGCGTACTGGCCCCACGCAATATCCCTCGTGTGATGAGATACCTCCGACGCACCACGGGACGCTCGGAACTGGTTCATCACCACAGTCTGGCGAAGCCTCGTGCTTACGGCATCGACATCTCTAGTCGAGTTGTTGTGGATGAAGAGCTGCAAGAGCGCCTGTGCTCCGAGGGGTACGACGTCCTTCTCCAGCGCTGCCATGAGCTCACACGACCCTTTCTTGAAAAACACGCAGAAGTACACAGGGATCGTCGTGGACTGAAAGATCTGACGCGGCACCTGGAGGGATGGATCTTCGCGGATGATCGGATGAATAACGTGGGAAAGATCGGCGTTGAACATGCCGTTAATAGGCACGCGAGCTGTGAGCTCGTACTCGGCCTTGGCTCGAACATCGTGCATGTGGCCCAGTCGAGAACACTGGAAGCTGAACGTGGGCACGAGCGTCCGTACTGGAAGCTGGTACTCGAACGAGAACTCGTACTTGCCCGGCTCGTACGCACGCGCAGGCACATCCAGACAGATCGGCGCTTTGATGATGATGAACACCTCCTTTTCGCTGACTGTCCGCTGAACAACTTGCATCTTGGGCTCGGTTTCATCATCACACCCACACTTTGTCGTGTGCTTCCTCTTCTCCTTGTGCCCATGACCACCGTGCTTGTGGTGCTTGTGGTGATGTCTGCAGCTGTGCTTGACGTCCACAGGCACTTGCTCCTCATGGATCTCGTCCCATTCCAGCGTCTCTTTGCCCAGCAGCTCCAAATGAATCGGCTCGGCGCGCTCGATGCGCGTCGTCACGTAGAGCCACACGCTTCCAGCGAGCACGTCGCCCGCCACATACTCAGCGCGAGTGAGTGCGATGTGCATGGAGCCATGGGCGCCCACGCCCAGCACCTCAGCGAAGCGGCCCATACTCACGAGATCGATCAAAAGGGGAAATGGATGTGTGGTGGTGACCTTCCCGCACCAAAAGGGACCACCAACATTCCTGAAATTGGCGTCCAGAATGACGGTAATCAACCTCCATGAAATGATATATTTGCGCCGTGTGCATTCCATTGTTGGACCATCTCAATTGAAAATGCATCCTCAAAACGAATACAGGTTTTTTAGAACATCTCCTCGTTGTGCACAATCTCCAGATCGTGTGAACACCGAACTATCGATGGAGTTGGTTCCTTGCAGGAAGCCAACCTCCAGTCGAGTTTACCGGTAGGGCGGGGTGTTGAGGCCACGTCAACTGCTCCTCTACCTTCCAGGCGATGATGCGTTTCAGTTGGCTGCCAGCATCAAAGTTCCCACCGTCACCACGTGCTCTGTGGTAGGAAGCTCCAAAAAGGTGGTAACCCGACGGGACTGAACGCTGCGGATGCGATATCCCGTATCTGACGCGACCGAGCTGTGTCCAATCCCACTTCCCACACACTTGGAGTCACGGCATTCAACTTGATGTGTTGGATCTGGTAGAAACCGCTCTTGGATTTGGCCGCAATGCGAGCGACAACATCAAGTGTCGATGCTTCCATAGTCGTGCCGTTGAAATCCAACATTGCGATCTTGTAAGGGTGAGTCGAACTTGGGGAGATGCGGTCCAGCATACGCTCGATGAGCGCGAGATCTTCACGGGAACGCCACCGTTGCCCAGGAAACGACTTGACCGCAAACGAGAATCCGATGGGAAGTTGGATGGTTGAAGCCGAGTCATCAACTGCCGTGGTCATGAAGTCGCAGAGAGCGTCACATAGCGACTGATTCATATTGGACCATGGATCGAAGCCATAGCCGCAGTCGATCATAAATTGCGGAAACTCCGGTCGCTCAAACAGTTGCGTGTGCACGTGCGTCGCCCTGATCTTCGTCGCCATGGCGAGCCAGAAGGTGGTCTTGAGTCGCGGAGACGCGTTCAGCTTGGTGGAAAACTGCACGAGTCGGCCAAACGCTTCCAGTAAACGTGGACGATCAGCCTCGGTCACAGGGTCGGGGCCGCGCCATCGCTTCACGTTGAAATCCAACACGAACACGGGCATCGCGTCCATGAGTGACATAGTTGACGGCGCCGCTTCTAACGCAAGCACATAGTCCAGGAACACCGGCCAGTCGACGTGGAGGAGTTGGTGGGCTTGCTGACGGAGCTGTTCTTCTTCAGGCGTACCCTCAAAGCTGACGAGTGGTCCATACACACATTGAGAGCAGCGTTGAGTGGCGGACGGCATAGCGGTCAGAATCATCGCTGGTAGCCGATGCTTCTTCAGGTCGAAGGCTTCAAACTGCGAATGCCACCGCTGACACCGTACTCTCAATACAGTACGGGAGTGGTTGGCTTGCAACTAATTAGTCACAACGGGTCGGAGCAGTTAGGCGCATGGTGATGCACTGAGTGAGTTGGGTGTCAACTTGTCGCCACCCATGGGCTAACTCGTCAGGCTAATTCACACACGTCGCCGATTTGGATCCGACCAATAGTGACGCCCTCGCTAAAATGCCTGATGACGTTGTGGTTACGAACGCGTTACGTTTCAGCCACGTCGTGTATCCACTTTTGTTTGACTGGCGACAGGCGGAACACCTCACCAACACCACAAACGAAATCCACACAAAATGCTACGCGTGCGGACGGCACGAGCAGCTACGCCACTGGCGCCTGCATGGCGGCGCTGCGCTGTATGGACGCGTCAGCAGAGCACCACACCAACCCCAGTAGCCCAAGCCAGCAACAGCGCCAGTGTGACTCCTGGGCGAGCGGCGCGATGGAAGGAAGAGGCGCGGCAGTTCGCGCAACTTCCAGCGGCGCTGCAGGCCTTCCACGCGTGCGTCGGCCACTGGATCGTGCCGTACCATCTCCCGATCCCCTCGGCGTCTTCCAGTCACACTGTCAAGAAGCCTGGCGTGAGCCTGTCGAACCACGGCAGCATCGTGGGACTCGTCCATACTGCCCATGAGATCGCGTGGCCGTCGGAAGTCCGTGGACGACTCAACCTCGGACGCGTGCTGCACAAGTTCATGACCAATGCGTACTACCACACGCGCCACCCACGCGTGAAGGAGCAGTTGGAGGAGATCGGGTTCCCAGTGAACGCCGACTGGCAGCAGTACGTGTGGCAGCATCAGCGCATGGCGGCGATCCAGACGTTCTATGACCTCCACGGCCACTCGGTCGTGACGCGCAGCTTCGTCGTGCCGCGTGGGCACCCACGATGGCCTGTGCAGACGTGGGGGTACCGACTCGGCGTTGTGGTTGATCGACTGCGCCATGAACGCGAGGAGCTCACGCCGTCGCAGCTGCAAGACCTCCAGCGCGTCCAGTTCACTTTCTCCGTGTACGACACGGAATGGTCCGAGAGGATCTTGCCATCGCTGGAGACGTTCGCCCAGGTCTATGGACATTGTTCAGTAAGCCAGGCGTTCGTTGTCCCTCACCATGAGCCGTGGCCGGAACGCGCGTATGGGCTCAAGCTCGGACACGTCGTCAGTGGGATGCGGTACGACAACGGCTTTGCCGACCAAGTGGAAAGGGACACCCAGCGGCTGGAGGCGATCAACTTTGTGTGGGACGTCTCTGAGCACCAGTGGTCTACAGTCATTGTGCCGGCGTTCGAGACGTACCGCTTGGTGTACGGCCACTGCAAGGTCAGCGTGGCCTTTGTGGTTCCGAGTGAAGAGCCGTGGCCGGCGGAGTCGTGGGGACTGCGGCTTGGACGCGTTGTGAGCGGCATGCGATCGAAGGGTTACTACTCCGACCAAGTCTCCCGTGATGCAGAGCGCTTGAAGTGGCTGGCGTTGATCTTGGACCCCGTCGAGTGCGAGTGGACGCAGCAGATCCTGCCGGCACTGGAGATCTACAATGATATCTACGGCAGTGAGGCCGTGCCGCGGAGGTTTGTGGTGCCTGCTGAAGATCCATGGCCTCGGGAAGCGCACGGAGTGAAACTGGGAGCTGCCGCCGAAAAGATCCGGTCGCGTGGAGCGTTTGCTGAGCAGATCACCCGTGACGCCAGTCGCGTTGAGGCACTTCGAACGATGTGGGAGGTGCAAGCTGAGGAACAAACAGTAGAACGTGCAGCGTAACTATACCAAACATGATATTCACAAGTGTAGTATCAGACTCGATTGTCATGGGCTTCTGGAGTTTTGCAAGGTCACGGTGTATTGAGCACTTTAGCGTAGCTTGAGAACTTGAGGGAAAGCCTCTAGAAGGCACAAAATCCTCTTACTCTACGTGCGACCTCAACCAACTGTCGTAACCTACTTGGAGTAACCTTCCGTAACCTTTGAGTAACCTTGAGCTGACCGGAGTGGAGCATCACCCTGCAAGTGCCCCACATGAGGCTTCACGGAGGTCTCCATCTTGATGGTTGGTCACTTCGAATCCTCGTGGACTCGAAAGACTCGCAGCGCGTCTCGATGGCGCTCGAACGTAGATCTTTGTAACGACTTGGTGAACATGTCCGCGACATTGTCCGCACTAGCGATCTTCGTCACCTCGATCTTCTTCTTCTGTTCCTTCTCGCGAATGTAGTGATGGCGCACGTCGATGTGCTTGCTTCTTGCATGGAATTCTGGGTCCTTGGCGAGCTTGATCGCACTAGCATTGTAGACGTAGATCTTGGTCGTTTGTGGCTTATCCTTGAGCAGTTCCTTGATCATCATCCGTAGATGGATCACTTCTTGTACTAGCATGCTCAGCGCGATGTACTCGGCTGCGGTCGTGTGAAGCGTCGCGGTCTTCTCTGCTTGGCTGCACCACGAGACGAGACTGTCCCCGAGCGTTGTCACGTATCCTGCAATTGAGCGGCGGTCTTCGTGGCTTGCGAAGTCTGAGTCGGAGAAGTCAATGAGATGATGCTGCAAAGGCTTGTCTGCAAACTGCATTCCTCCGAGCACGAGTCCGTAGTTCTGCGTAGTCTTGACGTAGCGAAAGATGTTCTTGACCGCACGCCAATGCGCGATACCGGGATTGCTGAGGAACTGGCTGCACTCACGAACCGCGTACGCGATGTCTGGCCTGGTACACAGCATCAGGTATATGAGCGAGCCGACTGCTGCACGATATGGCTTGGTCTTCATGATCTTGATCTCTTCTGGGTCAGACGCACACAGTGCCTTGGTCAACACGAGGTCTGGACGACTCGGGACGTATCTACCATTGCATTCATGCATCTTGAGCTTCTCTAGCATCTTCATGGTGTACTTGTGCTGCG